>PTEX01000060.1:0-218023 GCA_003342815.1 Eudromia elegans | reverse complement strand
ACAGCTGCAATTTGACTGTATGGGCCTTTGGAAGTCACCGTATTCTGCCGTTTAGCCTCTTCAGGCCTGGGGCCTCCTCCACAGGCAAGGGTGGTAGGTTGTTGCGAGTAGCACAACGGGCCACCGCCCGCCCTATCACCCGCCTCCCCGACGATGCCCCCCTCCCCCCTCGAATCTAGTTTAAATCCACATTAAAACACACTGTGCCTTCTTTTATTTTCCCCACCAGATTTGTGTGGAGATTTTTTTTCAAAAAATACAACGGCCTCCCATATTTAAAGAGCACCTTCCAAACGCAATATATGCAGCAAATCACACTGCCTCGAATGCCATATAATTGGGGAAAATGTATACAGAATCTGAGCTATGATGCTGCATCTCAGTCTCCAGTCAGTTTTCAAAGGATACTTTTACTTTTTGAATAGCTAATTCAGTTCAATTTTTCCCATGCAAATAAAGTTGCATGGATTGAGCTGAAACCGATGGATCTAGAATGGTTATTTGTAAGAACTTCCTGTGCTTCTAGCACGTTTAGTTCAGTGCCCTGCTACCTTTACATCTCCGTAAGAAATAGGGCTTTCCTTTCATTTGGCAATCAGGGAAAGGGGCTTTAAAATGTACTTGAATGTGTCTCTCTCCGTTAAATACAATTAAAGGATATCAGAGATCTCTGCACAGTAATGAGACTCTCTGTTATACTAACCAGTCCTGCAGAGCTGGCTGCAGATGAAACCTGGGTAAGTAGATATTCTGCCTTGGCTTTTGTTTTAGTTTTTTTGATTTTGTTTTCCACTGCTGTTTTCACATTTGCTAATGCTTCAGATCATATTGCCTTGCAGAGCACAGAGCCAAGTAAGAGGTCAGCTCACACTGGCTACAAGGACAAATTTATTGTGAGCTACTGCAAGACGACAGATCAACTGAACAGAATGTTTCTGCTCCTCAGAATAATGATAATCTAGTCCTGAGAATGGCCTCTCTTCCCATCAGGTTTACAGAATACACAACTCACAGTCTCTAATGACTTCTCAGACACTCCTCTAAAAATGGGCAAATGTCTGTAAACCTCATTTTACAGCTACGCCAGCTTGTTCAGAAAATCTATGGTGAAGTCAGGCCCAAGAGGACTTGATGACTACAGCAGAATTATATAACGATCTTCAGCTCTATTGCTGCCACTAATGTTTGTACTATGAAATTGGACAATAAAGGCAAAAACTAAGTATCATAAGAGTCACGATAAAATCAGAAGTGTTAGAAACCAACAGAATAAGACTGTTTTCCTTCAGATGGTATGTGCTTCAGACAAGTGCTGTCAAGGGGATGAATGACACAAAGTTAAGGTGTCATTTTTCAGGCTACATGAAATTCAAAGTACAGATACTTCATAACCTCTAGCACTTACAGAGCACACTGGAGCACCTGAACGGGGACCAGCGGGCTCCATGACATGCAATTCCTTGTTCCTTGTGACTCCGTGACTCAAAGGCACTTCAGTCTTCTGGGGACTGCACCATTGGTCTCTTGCTGCTCGAGCATGTGAGTGAAGGAAGATGCCACGTGCAGAGCTGCTGTGGGAGTTCTGCATGATGGCAGCATGTCCATAAGGATAGACAAGAAACACACATATATGTGTGGACATGCATTCCTTAGAGCTGCTGTGCTTTACACCAGCAGGATGGCGTTAATCTGATATTTATCTAGTGGCTAAAAGACCTTGAGTCTTTAGGAGAAAAGGAATTAGGAAGTCAAGACATTGTATTTGTGCTAGAAGGTCTGATCTTAGAGCTTGCACTTGGCCTACAGCCTCTGGAAATTTCCTCTGCAATTTCATGCTCAGTCCTGTAATCCTATTCTCTCCATTTAAGTAACTCACTTGCACCAGCAGAAAAGGGATAAAGGAACCATTTCCATAGAACAAATGATATCTCACTCTACCTTTTTTTTCAAAAGCATGGAAACATGATTATTTTTTCCTGCTAGAAACACAGCAGCACAGAGTACATTTGTAGTCATGACAGTAAAAGAAAGAAGAAAATATTTCTTCCATTATCCTGCACATAGCTGCCTAATTATATTTTTTAAAACAAAATAGATTTTAACCCCAAGTGCATTGAATTTTATAAGGCTTTCTGTATGAAGAAATTAGTTATTTCTTTGGGAGCGCTGTATTATCAGGAGTACACTGATTGGAGGATAAGGATAACCTCTCATTAGGTCATTAATAACTCTCACATTCTCCCTTTCCAAGGTCACTTGACTGTTGCATTCAGGCAGTTACTTCATAATGTTAATTGGGTAAATGGTAACTCAGGTAATTTAAAAAAGAGGGAAAATCATCTTTGAAAGAAAACACTTGCTAACTAGACTCTTTATTACCTTTACACTTGATGTGTAGCTCCTTTTGTCCGCACTAGATAGACCTGCAGTACGAAACACCTCGAAAAAATGAAGCAGGCTCCCAAGCAACCTTTAGGAAAGCAGGATCAAATATTTCGTTTGTAGCCTTCGTACCCCTTCTGTAATGTATAAGATATGACAATAATGAGGGCTGAATCATTTCTTGCCATTCTCCACATGTTTTAGCTGCTGGAAGGATATTGCTAGCTGTTAGTGCAGACACCAATGTTGCAGGATGTTCAGACCATCCAATTGTTAAATTAGCTTACTGGAATGAATGCACACACGAAGCCTAAGAGACCTCCTTCAAACACCTGCATCCGAAGTAACTATAGTGTAGCTTTGTAGGGAGCCCTGCAATTCCTCCTTTTGGCCTTTTTCATTTATGTTTACCAGGTTGTCATGGATTGCAAGGTTTATCTTATGAGTTTCAAAAGTCCGTGATTCTCTCTCTCTTTGAAGATGCAAATGCCCTTTGTAAAAAATCCACATGCTCAGCTTTGAAGTTCAGCAGCAGTATAGTATTTTTACACTTCATTTAAATGTTAATGTGATATTTTCTAATCTTTAGACTTCTAAACTGCTGCAAGATTTCTAAACCTTGAGATGAAGGATTTTATATGGAAATGACATTTCCTATAGGTTCTTCAAAATGAAGTCTCTGCAGGTACGTGGAAGAGAAGAGGAAGCCAAAGTTTCAGTGGCAGAAAATATAACTATAGTCACTGCTGATTCAGTGTAGCTGATTAGCTACACTGAAATGAAGACCTGTCATTCTCCAGTTGCATTTAGTTTTTATGTAAAAACACTGAAAAGAAGATCATTTAAATCTCCTCTGCACCCACGAAACAGTCTAGAACTTTTGCCTCACGCTGTCTAAGTAGTAGTAATTATTGGCACAATTAACATGTTTATAAAAGAGACATATGTACAGTTTCTAGACCTAAATGGGTCTGGGCTGTCAATGGCACTGATAATACTGATGACGGCTTTTGGTGTAGGAAGGAGTCACTACATTAGAGAGCTCATTTTGTGGCAGGATAGCAATGATCGTCCACAGCTATCGTATGGCATCTGCTCTGCCACTGGCATATGTGCTCAGTAAAAAAGAAGAGCACGTAAAACCATTCTGGGATCTCCTCCTGCCTCAAGTGAGAAAGAATTCTCTTGACCAGATATAAAAGACTTCAGAATCTTTAATATTGCTTGTCAATTCTGTCAGCAAATTATTACCTCCTATCTATAAAATTTTAACTCCCTTTTCCTAAGACAGAAAGAAATACTGGGACCTGTGAAGACCTAGCTACGATCTGCATTTGTTCCATCCATTCAGGGATACAGTATGAGCGCGCAATGATTATACACAACACAGGGAATAAACAGGAGGAAACCGAGAACTGAGTGCAGCCATAGATCCATGTTCGCATGGCCATTATGCACACAGGGTGGGATGTCTTGCGTGACCAGAAGGTTGCCATGGACGGCTGCACGTTCTTTCGGAGGACAGGCCAACATGCTGATGAGGGGCTGTCACCGTTTATGCGGAATACATGGAACTCTGCTCAGGGGCCAGTGGCCTGGCTAAAAGTTTATGAGTAGGGATTAAGGGGCAGACCAAAACAGTTGACATTGTTGTGGGTGTTTGATACAGGCCACCTGATCAGGAAGAGGAAGTAGGTGAGGCCTTCTGCAGGCAGCTGGAGGTAGCCTCACAATCACAGGCCCCAGTTCTTATGGGGAACTTTAACAAAACTGATTTCTGCTGGAGGAACAACACGGCAAACTAATCCAGGAGAACATCAGTGACAACCTCCTGATGAACGTGATAGAGAAGCCAACAAGGAGAGGCGTTCTGCTGAACCTCTTATTTACAAAGAAGGAAGAGCTGATTGGGGATACGAAGGACCAGGGCAGCCTTGGCTGCAGTGCCCGTGAGGTGGTGCAGCTCAGGATCCTCAGTGGAGTCAGCAGAACAAGAAGCAGGATCATAACCCTGAAATTCAAGAGAACAGACTTTGGCTCTTTGGGGACCTGCATGGAAGAATCCCATAGGACAAGACCTTCAGAGGAAAAGGGGTCCACAAAAGCTGGTTGTTTTTCAAGCATCATCTCCTCCAAGCTCAAGAACAGTCTGTGCTATTGAGCTCCAGTCTTCAGAAAGGGCAGGGAGGAGAAGCCAGGGAAGTATAGGCCAGACTCAACTCGATCCCTGGAAAAGTGATGGAGCAGCTGCTCCAGGAAGCTGCTTCATCCTGGAAGTCATCTCTAAGCATGTGGAAGACAAGAAGGAGACCTCAGGTAGCCAGCATGGATGCACAAAGGGGAAATCTTGCTTAACCAATCTGATAGCCTTCTATGATGGGAAGAGTAAATGAGGGGAACTCAGCATGTTATTAGATTTTCCTGACTCCTGTACATGAGATGTGAGCATCTAACAGCTTGCTGTGGCATTTCTGCTAGTGGATTAAGTCATTTAGCAGGTATATTAAGTTTCCAAGCCCACTTGGGTACGAGAGAGCCTACAAATTTCTTGATGGCTCCTCTGGTTGTCGTAGGAAAACATCTGCTGCATGGCAAGTTTCTGGGCAGCCCTCAGTGTTCAGTATGTAGGTCCACTGATTGTAGCTTGGTTATGGTTTGCCAAGTCTTCTTCATCTTAATATGCTGTTAAGAGGCTACATATGAAATATCCCAAGGTCCAGCCCTTTTCCACAGATGAACAAAATACTCCAAGGAGATAATTTTCTAGAATCATGTTGATACAAGTCCAAAATAAATAAAAAGTGCCAGGATCACAGACTCACAGGATGGTTGAGGTTGGAAGGAACCTCTAGAGATCATCTAGCCCAACCCCCTGCTCCAGCAGGGGCACCCAGAGCACGGGGCACAGGGTGGCAGCCAAGCGGGTTTGGAAGATCTCCAGAGAAGGAGACTCCACAGCCTCTCTGGACAGCCTCTTCCAGGGCTCTGTCACCCTCGCAGTACTTAATATCTGTTTATTCTTTTCTTGAATCTTAGTTTTTGAATACCTGGACACAAAAATTCATACTCATCCATCAATCTTTGACTGGAAGTATTACACAAGCTAAATAATACTTTTCCCACATAACAGTTTCAAAGGCTTCTTTTGAGATTTAAGTACTACTCACTGTGATCAAGCAAGACAAAGCTGAACCCATAGGCCAAAAGGTCTACTAAGTCACTCAGATATTTCTTCATTTCAGTCAGACATGAGTGTAATTTGCTATAGGCAACACTCTCTTGCCCTGTGCAGTTAGCACCATAATAATCTGTTTTTGAGGCAGACTGCACTCATACTAGCTGAGAGGCACTGAAAGGCATTTATTTTCTGTAGAAAAATGACTCCAGTGGCTTATGAGAGAAGGAGGGCTAGAAACACACTGTTGTAACAAATGATAGAGCCTTCCTCTTCCTATATATAGCTTAGATAGTAAGTTACTACAGTGTCATGTATAGGAACAAGCCCAATCCTCTCTTTGCCATATTAGAGTTAGCAGACTCACCTCTGTAAACAGGATGGAAGCAATTCTGCCTGCTCTTTGCACGGGTTACACAAAAGAAAATTTCTCACTTGGTCTTTGACTAGTAATTGCGAACATTGGGAAAAAATGAGAGTCGCTTACTTACATAATGTACATAGAAATGAAGGGCATCCACATCTCTTTTGCTCAAAAACACAGCTCCTTTTTCTCTTGATCTTATTGATCCTGGTGTTGGTAGCACCAAGGACACTTTAGCATATGTTTTAAGAATGAGCTGTAGTAATCAATGATGGTCTTTGCACTGTTTTGCAAATAAAAGACAGCTGCTTTTTAAGCTGTGTTCATATAAAGCAAGCTGAGTATAGTGTCCTTCATGACCAGTCCTTTTTACGGACTCATGTGGTAAAGCAAAAATATGCATTATAACATTAAACATTTAAAGCTCGTATTTGTTTGGCTAGTTACTTTCCAAAGGACTGGTGAATGACTTTAGTTATGACTGTAGACTATACGTTACCATTTTGCTTTATTTGTGGCTCTAAATGTAAGAATCTCACCAAAGCATAAGCAGAGGGAAGGGGTGGAGAAATGCCTGTCTTGTGTGACTGATAATTGCTGTGATTTGAACCAAAGTGAATGAACTCTCTGAAATCAAAACTATAATGATTCATGTTTCATGTGGAGCAGCAGAGAACAGTGGGCTCTTTCATTACACTCTGTCACACTTGGTCCAATTTTGCTCAGAGAATTTCTATTCCTTTCACTCTAGGATACCGCCTAATGTCCTTCTTCACCCAGGCTTTTCCAAAGATGGCTGAACCTGGAGGGAAATGGTGACACTTTTCCAAACTGGGACTGTTAAAGTCAATCTAGATCTGTTAAATAGTACTATGGTTTTCAGTGGTCTCTTGGTTTTGCCACAAAGGCATTGTAGATGTAGACTCTGTATTCTCCTTTCTCTTTTCAACCCCCTTTTCTGCTGTGATCAACAATCTGGACTCTGGACACAAACAAAGTAGGCAATTGCCATGGGCAGCAAACTTCTGTTAGTAAGATAAGCAGCAGACCCAGCTGTCCAAGATTGCACCCTTGGCTTTTTATTTTCACTGTATCCCTTCCTTTTACTTTTCTCCTTCCAATGACAGATGCCTCACACAATTCAGATTGTTTAGACACAATTCAGAAGTTCAGATTGTTGCCAGAGTGTAGAATTCAGTTTTGCCCATAGGTTCAAATACAGAGCCTGAGGTACTGAGAAGTCTCTGGTGATGTCAAACCACATTGAAATAGAGGTGTTTAGTCCAGCATTTCAGATTCCTACATTTTTATAAACTCATGTATACCTGCAGTCCAGCACTCCAGTTCTTTTTCTTCTTTCTTTGCAGGCAAAGTGCAGCTCAGTGTGGAAGGAAACAGAGATTAGGACCCCTAGTTTTTATCACAGGATTTCACCTGGGATTTTGTGAGTATTGAAAAATTAGCGTAAATGCATATCACATTTCTTCCAGTCTTCTCCAGAAAACAGTAAGCAGAGAGCACAAAAATGGTTTGGGGTTGAGATATTATTATTTACTCACTAATTAAGAAATATTCTTTTTATTTACAGTCATTTAAGCTTATTAACTGTGTTTAGTATTTAAAGTGACTGTAATCTGTTCACTATCCATTCGGAAACAAATATCGTACATTCACTGCAGTAAATTAAACCTGGTATTATGTCGTCAGGATGGAGGTAGGAGCCTTGTAGCCAGCACTCAGGGACACCCCCACGCAGATCGGAATCATACTGCACACAGAGACGTGGGCTTCTCCTTGACTCCCTCAGGGGGGCTTTTCACCCCCTGAGTGAGGGGGATTTTCAGCAGGAAATCTACCAATAAAGAGGCAAATTACATCAGGCAGGAAGTTGAAATAAAAAAAAAAAAAAAAAAAAAAAAAAAAAAAAAAAAGAAGCAAGGGAAATGTTTAAGACTGTGCCTGAGGAGCGCTTTGAATTTACACTGCTATTTTGTAGAGGGCTGCAGAGAATCTGCGAGTGCCAGGCAACAAACTGGGCCATGGATCGGTTAGCTCTGAGCATGGTCTCCACGTCTTTCAAAATCAGGTCAGCCTGATTCCACTAATAATGCAGCAACAGCAATGTTTTCAATAAATAACCCCTCTACCTGGAGAGATCAGCTCCGATACTAGTTCATCAGCTTCATTTCCAGCAAACAGTTTTAGTACTAACACCTAGCACTAGCCACTATCCTTAAAGAGCAGTGGAAACCTTGTAATAGTAGGAACTTTTTCTGAATGTCCCATACATACCCTCTATATGCAAACTACCTTAAGATTGAGGTTACACATCCTGCGCAGGCTGTGGCTAACCCTGATGAAGATGCTTCCCTCTTTAGCCTACATCCACCTGCTAGGCTCTGCCCTTTACATGCATTGACATAACTGAGTAATTGCTTCCTTACAGAGTTCAGTCAATTCAATTAGGACTAACTGAATTAGTCCTAATACAGTTTAAAGGTATAGTTTAAACTGTTTAAAAGAAGATAAATCGTGTCTAATGAATGCAATGGGAGAGAAACTCCATGAGCACTTATCTGGCTGATCTGAGACAGATCATTATAGACAGGGAAGAGTGAAGAGCAGATGAGTCCAGGCTAGAGGGTGATGAGATTTGGGGAGTCTCAGCAGCAGCCACAAGTGGAGCAGTGAGTCTGAACTGCAGCCAGTGGTGGAGACAGAATTTGATTCTGGTAAAAGCATCCAGAATTAAGGGTCCTAGAAATGCATTAAAATGAGCAGGAATTATAAGCTAAATTTTGCTTTCAACATAATAGAGAATTTCTTGCCCCAACATAGAAAGTAGAAGAACATTGAGGATGATATAGTGAGGTTCAGAGGTGCTGTTAGTAGCTCAGTGAAGCAACAAGTGCAACTCTGCCAAGTCGTGAAAGCCTCTGAACTGAGATCACAGAGTCACAGAATGGCTGAGGTTTTAAGGGACCTTCAGAGATCACCTAGTCCAACCCCTGCTCAAGCAGGGTCAGTGGGGGCCTGTCTGGTACTTGAACCCAGGGTGCAAACAACTCTGAAAAATCTCTGTCTTCCAATAGCGAGTGTCATATGAAATCACACAGGACAATTTGCTTTCAGTATCCTCTTCAACAAGAAGGAAAAAGAAAAGGAGTGTGAAAGCATGGCAGGAAAAAGAATGAGATTCTTTCACACCCCTTCCAGGCAGGCTAAAGAGCCTGGGCTTTCAGGCAATCTGTCTTCCAACCAGGCAGGGCTGCCTGAGGGTAGGAAGTGCAGAAGCAGGTGAACATGAAAAATCATGAAGTGCTGTTGAAACTTCTATTTGTCACATGGACTTGCTCAGATGCAGCCTTGCGTAAAAGTATGAGTTCAATTTCCATTTAAAAGTTTAAAGAAAAGGAAAAAGCACAGTTAATGCATGTTTAACAAAATGCATCTCAATGGGCAGTCTATAGCTGCTTTCTTCTCAGGAATTTCTCTCCTCTGTACTTAGAAAAGCTGCAGGCAGGGGAAGAGCCTGTGCTCAGATCCTAGTTCTTTACTTCTGAGGAGTCTAATCAAGAACTGGCTTTGTCTGTCCATAAGCTCCAACTGGCTCTTGTTCGACAATGCAAAGCTGGACCTCTCAACACTGTCAGTGCCCCACTTCAGAAATCTGAATTTCTCCCATCGGAGCAGAAAGACTCAGGTCAGCCAGTTCTTGCAAGCACAGCCAGAGGCTCACTGACTAATAGCTGTTCTGCCCTACATGACAGGACGGGGCTATTTCTTCAGAGAATGACACCACAGCTTTGAAATTACTGCATATATCTCCAAATCGTGGAGACCTTCATGCAGACACTTCTTTTATAATTGCCGAATAAATAGTTAAGAGGGGATCTTGAATACAGTGTCAGCCACTTGAGAGCAGGAGCACCACCGCCCTTTCTCTCAAGGGCACAAAATGGAGCATTTCTCCCGAGTTTCTCCAGGCAGTTGGTCCTGACGAGCCTTCACAGTGCTGGACGTGGGCACTGCTCAGCCCCTCTGGCACATTCATCGTATCTCACCTCTACTTTTTTATTAATAGACTTAAAGCAAAATGAAAATAAAAACACACCTTCATAAAGAGAGGTTCAATCTGTCACTATGGTGAGCTATAGTATTTTCCTGTGGCTAGGAATAGGTATTCTTAAGAGAAACAGAGTTGTCTAAGGAATGGAATTGATTGTGGAACTGATGTTTAGGGTAGATAGGTCCAGTTGCATCACTTGCTTTCAGGAGAGGTCAAACTCAATGCATTCTGTTTTAACAGACAGCATCTGAACCATAGACTTCCAAAAAGCACAACTTAAAGAGGCTGGTGGTGGAAGCTCCTGGGGAACTTCCTGGGGAACTTCCTTAGCTGGGCACACTGAGCAGTCCCCAAATGTCCCCAGGGTCTGTCTTGAGTTTTCCACAGGTTTTGAAAAATTTGGCATAGAATTCCACTTTTGCATGTTTCCCATCTCCCATTCAGTAGACTTATTTTAGATAGAATCTGCTACTGTCTCCATTCCCAGATGTTACTGTACCTGGGATGTTACTGTTTATCTGGATAAAAGTGGTCTAAGGGGCTATTTCTATTCCCCTTCAAATAATGCACTGTGATTATGAGAAGTCACACTTTGGGATCTGTGTTCCAGTGCATTGAACAGAACGACTGGTGAGGTCACTTGAGAAATGCACAAATACATGTACGTTTCCCTAGTTGTAACAATTTCCCTTTTCCAAGATGAGAAGAGTGTGGTATTCTCCACTTCCCAATGCTTCTCAGCACTTAGATGAGGAAATGAACCATCTCATAAAATGACTGATAATATAATATTTCATTTTCAAAAGAAGCAGGAGTGCAGCTGAGACCACCAAACCACAGTACTGATTTTTAGTTCTGACTGTTTTCTCCCTCTCCTGCCCACAGGTTGCCATCACTGTGTTGCAAAGCACAGGCACCTTCCCCGTGCTCCCCCAGGGTACAGATGAAAGAAACGGCAGTTACATCCTCAGTCTGTGTGTGCAGCTGCTGCAGAAACACCATCCATTCCCTTACTTGCAAGAGAAAGAGAGATTCTCTTCACTTATGGCTGCAAAAGCAACACAGGTGAGTAGAATACATGTTCAAGCCCAAGTTAATATATAGATAAAACTCAGGGAAAACATAATCCTTGATGGTTTTGAAGGCTTTTTCCAACTATAATGACTCAACAATTCTGTGATATCTTCTTACAGACATGCATCAAGCTCACAAGACACTTGCCTAGTTTTGAGGCAACAAGATAAGGCGCTTAAAAAATAAGCGCACATACATGCACATTCATATTCCAGAGGACTTTCTCAAATGCTTTTTACTAAGTTTCCTTTGCCATGAAAATTGTTCACAACATCCCAGAATTATTATATTACCTCTTACCACTGCTTAGTAATTATCCTCTTAGCAGTGTTTATCCTCTGTGCTGTGTGCTCCTCCCGCCATCACACTACTCAACATCTGAGGTATCAGAAAGTGCCTTCATGTCAGCTCTGTGGGCCCAAGTAAACAACAGTAGGCAGGGCTCGTTACTGTGATTACAGCAACGTTGTAATCAAGTCAGTGAAACACAGATAGGACTCAGTAAATTTGCTGCTGAGCTCTTAGCACAATTTGGAGACATCATCTGGACTACAGTAATGTTCTGCACTTGCCACCAGCTAGGTGGGCTACAGAGCCTTGGGTGGTCTCAATGCTGGGATCCCCAAGCCGATATGGACGAGATCCTAAAATTATACGAGGAAAGAAATAAAAAACAAGCTTTGCATTCTGCTCAATCCCCTCTGAGGCCAGGAGAGTTAATTCAATATCCTAATCAGCTGTAATGTGCCACTTACTTTAGTGCAAAACATCTGCTTGATTTCCTTATCAGTGACAGTGAGGGAGGGGTAGGAGGGCTGGCCCAACTAGCTCTTTTTGTAAGGCTGGTTAACTCATACTGTGCATAAAGATAGCACTTGATTACTTTGACCTTTCAGCAGTATAAGTTTCCTTAATAAAGTAAATGGAACATGGCTTTCATTTAACTAAGAATGTGATAAAAAGTAATTCCCTCTGGGGTACTTTTATTCATCAGAGGCAATTGAGAGTTCAGTGAATAATTGACTTTGTTTTCCTTCCTGCATATTCTTTTTTTCCTTCATTATATTTTAATATCAACTTCTGAGAATTATGAAGTTGGGCCAAATCTCAAATTATGGCATCTTTTTCCTTTCCCCATTGAAAGGAACTGTTGACATCATTTAGCATAACTCCCTGAGGTCATCAACGGGGACCAATAAGCCACTAACAACTGTAAAAAGTGTGACAGGAAGAGATGAATCAGGGTGTAAAAACCATACTCCACATACTGATTCAGGAAGGGACACAAATCCAGTACAACAACTAGAATGCAAAGAGAGTTTTAGGATTATCTTGGCTACTTGTCTAAAAATTAAAAATATCACTTTCTAAAGCAGTCTTTTAACCAATGCTTTATGGGAAAGGTTTTTATTTTGATATTCAAGTTTGGTTTTTTTTTATTCTCTAGTCAATATATAAACTTATATGTGTAAAAAGCTAGAGAAAAACAAACAAACAGTGTTAGCTGCTTGCCTCAAACCTTCTTTCAAGCCTCTGTCCCAAAGAGCAGTCATGTATCCCTCTGCTTAGCAGAACGGATCTAATGTCTGTGTCATCCTGGGTTGCTGTCCAAGACAGTGAAGATTTGTGGTTTGGCTGATTCTGCTTGTTTCTCACAAAGTCTCGTCCACACTCTTCTTATGGTGCCTACTGTGGGTCTCCACCCCAGAGTGTCTGTGTTCTTGCTTCTTAATACACACAAGATAACAGGGCTGGCATATATTTCTTGCATATACAAGTAATACCTCCTCCCTCTTCTCCATGAACAGACTATGCCTTTTTATATTAATGTCCGCATTTTCTCTCCAATTCTATTATATAAATCAAAGGATATTTCAGTTGCCTGTGTGAAGCATTTCAGGTTCTCAGATGTATTCCCTATTATATTATATAGGTATGCAAAATGTTTGACAGACTACCCTATTATCTCCTTTTCCTGCTCCAGTATCTCTATAATAGGTAAATATCACATCTAGTTTTTATTCTTTGTCCAAGTCAGCAACATTTATATTCATGTGTTGTATGTTACATACATAGCCCAGTATAACTCTTGGTCCTACATTTAAGCTCTTCTCAGAAGATTTTTCATGTGCAATGTTTGTCTTCCCCTTTTATGTATTTTGGACTTTTATCAGTGAATGATTCATGACATAATTTTAGGTGAGGTAGTGAAAGGTTGCCTGACAGCACCATCTGCTTAGCCCTGCATTTATCTACAGGATGCACCTTTATGTGGATGTGCTTTGCCTCCTCCCTGGAAGGACAGATGGGAGTCCCCAGACATTCCCTTTTCCTTCCAGTATATCACAGTCCCTTTGGATCTGTGCAGAGTCATTAGCAGTGCTGACATGAATGAGCAGAGGAGCGTCTTGGCCAGAAGTCTCATTGTGACTTCAGCAGTATTTCACCTCCTAAGTGCTCTGGCCCACCAGAGCCTCTTGGCAGAGTGTGTCCCACATCCACATGTGAATTTTGGCCGTTACCCCTGCTTTTTGTTCTTGTCTAGAAATTCTGAAGCTTTCAGCCCTTGTGGGGGATGGTATCTACTCCCTCGCTAGTGGATGTGGGTACTCACATCCTACTTGTGCCTGGATATTCTCAGTGGGTATCTGCAGCAAGCTCCTTTTCTAGGTTGTGGTTAATTCTTCCTTTAGTGCTAATCCTGCTGCAGCTTTGCCCTTGGAGGTCTCACTATAGATCATGCCAATGATCAATGATCGTAATCTTTTGTGTTCACCTTCTCCTAAAGATTTGCATGCTCTCATTTGCTTCTGAGCACATGCAGCTTATGTATTCAGTCCCATATCTGCCTTCAGTAAGAGATGTCAGCTGCCTTTCCAGCAAATGAATTTTCAGAATTCATTGCCCTGCAATATTACATTTCCTCAACCCAGAGAAGAATAACATCATCGACTATATATATATATATATATATATATATGGCTCATTTTCCAAAGTGAGGAAAACTTTGAAAGTGAAAAGTGGAGCTTAAGAAAAAGTGAGAAGTAAATAAAACTTGATATTTGTGATTTTTCTCCATCTAGCATCTGTTCTCTCACACTTTGTTTTTTGCTGTTGTCTTGCTTTTACAAAATCGGCGATTCAAATGAACAGCCTACATTTTAAGAAAACAGTAAAGCTAGAAAACCATCCACTTCTGCATGCAATGAATGGCAAAAAAAAAAAAAAAAGAAAGAAAGAAAATGACTTTATGCTTTTCAATAGCAAAACTTCTCGACTTTGAGTAATCAACCATTGTGGCTCATGGCAGAGATGCTGTGCACGTCAAAGAAGTTCCCTGAAAGAAGGCGGCACTGGCACAATGCGCTTGTAGCCAAGAGATTCGAGACATAGCCCCATGTAAAACACATCACAGTGACTAATCAAGATAGAAATAGCATGGATAACAACAACCATAGTCAGACACCTCCTTGGCCAGATGGAAATGAGACAGCTCCATGCTTCACTGTGAACTCTGGGGCACCTACCATGACCAGATGACTTTCTGCCTTCTGCGGGAACAATACTTTTTATTGCTTGCCAGAGGGAGCATCTGCCCCAAGGCAGCACAAGCCCTATGCAGCCTTGCTCACACACAAGGTCTGGGCACATCTTCCCTTTATCCTGACTCACTGTCGCCATGGAAGTGGCATGTTCTCGAGTCCCGTTTGAACTGGAGTGCCACTTCTCCTTGATGAGGCAGGAAAACGAAGAAAAGCTTCATTGTCAAGGTATGAAATTTCTAAAGTTACTTTTAGAAGGATTGGAAATAAGCAACTACAAGTAAAAAAAAAATATAAAACATTATTCTAGTGTACTTATAACAAATACGATCTTTTCCTAAACCCAGTTGTGTCCTGTCTTGTTCTTTCCTCAGGCTTCACACACACACTCAGGCTTGGTGATTAGATAACACCATTAGATAACACCAGCTAAATTTCTGTCACACCATTACAATAGAATTATTACAGAAAGGATTGTAGACAATAGACAGGATTGTTGACAAGCAGTGATCAAGAAATCTGGTAGGATGTGAGATATCCAAAACCTTTCCAACTTGGAGAATGAATTGAGAAAACTTCTCTTAATCATATTCCATCATTAGGACACATTAAGTCTGCATTTCGTTACTAAACAAAAGTAAGTCTAGTATGGAAGTCAAACATTCTAACAAAAATAACTCTGTTTATAATTCAATGAAGAAACAAGGTCTTTACAAACTTTCCAAACAGTAGCATAGCTACTGTATGTCAGGATATCTACAAGGCAACTGCAGAACAACAACTTCTTCAGCTCTGAAGAAGCTAAAGCTTCTTTAAATTCCACAGTCCTTCCATGTTTTAACAGAAATCTCCTGTCATGTTTTCTGACAAAATATTGGAGGAGATCTCAGATGCAGGAACCAGATGCTGCTGATAGCTCTGGGCCTGGAGGAGTACATCTGGGCACTGGCTCCCTGCTATGTTAAAATAACCAGGCAAAAAATCACACAGCCCCTAGATTTTAAAGCCTGACTAATAAAATGTACACAGTCCTCTTGTTATATCTTCTTAATTTTATGACTCTCTCTTCTCTCTTAATGAAACCGAACAACTGCCAGATAACCCAGCGTCTCTGCCAGACAGTGAGCCCAGCACTGAACATCTCCAGAGAGCCCCCAGTAGAAAGAAGGCTTTTTTAATTTTATTTTTATTTCAGGCATTTTCTATTTCTAGTGTCTCCTTGTGTGTGGTTTTAGCGGACTAAAAAGTGTCTCTAAAGAATGTGTTACTTTGCTGACATTTCCTCTAATACCAAATATTCCTGTACTACCCAATACCAAAGGACAACAGAACAAAACCAGGCTCATCCTCAGGTTGCTTTTCTAAGCTGCAAGGATGCTGATGTAGTGACCCTGATGTGCTTCACTCTAGAGAAGCTTCCAAAGGAAATTCCTTTTGAAATGCCTTTGAGACCTTCTTTTATACACTCTCTATACCAGTTTACTAAACTTTTACTAACGTATATTTGCTCAACATAATATTTAAAGATGCTGGGGCACTGAATCCTAGTTGCACTCCCAAATAATTTATGCTTCATCAGTCAGCATTTTATCAGGACCTACTGTTCAGACCATGACTTTACTGCTGTTCCAGTTTTGCCTTCTACTCTGTTGCTAGCCAAAGACAAGTTCATCCATCAATTCCAGTTGACTTTTCTTCTGCAGCTAATAAGCTGTGCTGCATGAAACTGCCATAATTCTATATACGTGCCAACTTCTGTGGATTGTGCCCAGAATTCAATTATATCAAGTAGGTAGAATCTTAAAGAGATTTTTAAGGTCTACTTTTTCCCTGTGTGCATTTCTGTTAGTCTAAATAAATATTTCTATAGCTAATCCAGCAGATGCTAGCTTGGCCATACTGTTAGCAGGACCTAAACTATCCTGAGTAGCTCCTCAGCCTCTCCTCACAGCTGGGGATTACAGAACATTACAGACTCTTGAGTTCCTTAGCCATGCACTGAGCCAGCTGTTCTGTTCTAACAGATCTTTCCTAATTTTCCCTCATATTCTTCTAAAAGACCATCACTGAACTGTGGACACTGCCACTGTCTTTCAAATAGGTCAGCAGATTTACAACATTCCCAAACAAAGGTGTTTGAGGAAGCAGAAGCAGTAGGATCTGAACACAAGCTAGAGGAGTCCAAAATCACCAAATATGAGCGTTACTGGAGCACACAGTTTTAAAGGCACAAGGAATCATTATTTGTCATCTAGTTTCACCTCTTGCCTAACAAAAGACTTTACGTAGTAATTCCCACAAAATTCTCCATTCATAGAAGGCCTTTATGCAAAGTTTGATAGAGTTGTCTTCTCCTTTTCCAGTTAATTCTAGAATATCACAGAATTCCAGAATGGTTGAGCTTGGAAAAGACCTCTAGAGATCGTCTAGTCCAATCCTCCTGCTCAAGCAGGGACATCTAGAGGCAGGTTTGGAAGATCTCCAGAGAAGGAGACTCCACAACCTCTCTGGGCAGCCTGTTCCAGGGCACTGTCACCCTCACAGGAAAGAAGTTCTTCCTCACAAGGAGATGGAACTGCCTGTGTTTCAATTTGTACCAATTACCTTATTCTGTACTCCATAATGAAAAACATAAATATAAGGAAAAAAAGAATACAATGAAATAGAATGTCATACTATGACTGACAGAAAGGGTTCTTTTCTACAAGAAATGAAAAATAGTTTTCCTCACTCTCCTACAAAGCAGCCACTATAATTTCCATGTCATAAGGATGCATTTATTTCCAGATGTTAAGTCACCTATAAAACATTCTTGAACTCACTGAAAGGTCATTAAAATTTGTCAGCCTCACATCAGAGAGGCTGATGATTTCTATTCCTTTTGGTTTCAGCTAATATGACCTCATTGACCTTAGGCTTCACTTAAATGGCCGATTCAGACGATAGCCTGGTTAATTCTGACTACCTGCTTTTTGTCAAAAAATATATGACTTGGCTGTCAAGTCCATATTTTATCATTGTAAGTATTCAGAGAAACTGCTAATCTTGTTTAGGAAGATAAAAATGGGTAGGTGATGGGGACTAGCTTAGGACATTAAGCCCAGCCATCAGTCTTCCAGCTCAGAAGAATGAGGGCTTGAGTAGAGAGCAGCTCTCAGAAGAATATCAGAAGAGTATCAGAAGAGTATCTCTTCTCCTGTGTTAGAGGATGAGACTGTAACCTCTTGCTCTATATACTCAGCATGCTTTATAAACTTAGTTTGTATGCAGTAAGTATTCACAAGCTAAACAAGTTACTGTCATAAAAGTCTTCCAATAGATATCCACAATAGGAGGGAGAGCGTATCATGCTATGGCAACAATATCTGTAAAACAATAAAAGCTTGCATATCTGAGATGGATGGATATTGCCTTAGCAGCAAGGGGTGGCTTAGCTGCTCAGACAGGGCATTGCAAAGCATTTTAAGATATACACAACATGCTTTGACCTTTGTCAAAGTGCATTTCTAATGACCTCTTCCGTTCCTCAGAGTCACTTCCAAATTGAGCTCATTGTTTCTAAACTAGGTTTCATCTACTAGCAGTCAGCATCATGAGTTGTCTGTGGCCTGTCCTAAAGCAAAACAAAAATCACAGGACAGAATCCCCCAAATATGGAGTCTTAAAAGTAATGAGATTTAACAGATAAACACGTTCTGCTTGATTCTTCTAGGAGCCTTCTGTCTCTTAATCTTCAAGACTTACATATTAAAGATTATCATGAGGAAAAAAAAGGTTCTGTTAATGTTCTGTTAAGTAAGATAGGTCTCAGTGCACTCACACAAAAGTGGAGATTTTCTCCTTTGATTTTCTTCCCCTCAAAAAACACTCAGTAGCCCCCAAATATCTTAAGAAGAAAAAAAGGCTATATAATGATTCCTATAAATATTCAAAGTACTTCTTGTAAAAGATTACTAAGGAAGGTCTATGCACTTAGGTGCCAACTCATGTGGTCTCTGGATCTGATTCAATTCCAAGAGCCATTAGACTGAAACTCTGCTACTAGAATGGATATTCAGTGTTACTCTATTATTCTTTTTCCTAAGGACTTTTGACTCAGGAGACAGTTTAGATTCCTCAAAACAAAAATGTCACTTTATGTAGTTTTCACAGAATCACAGGATGGTTGAGGTTGGAAGGAGCCTCTAGAGATCATCTAGTCCAACCCTCCTCCTCAAGCAGGGACACCCAGAGCACGGGGCACAGGGTGGCAGCCAGGTGGGTTTGTATATTTGGAATCACCCCATGTGGAATCAATGGGACTGAGCTGGCACTTTGCACAATAACCAGTTACAGCACAAGACTCTAGAAAACTCTATCTGGGGTTGAACTTATGTGTGTTTCTTACCCCCAGAATTGTCAGATCCCAGTTTGCCTTCTGTATCCTACCTATTTCTGCTATTTCTTCATTTATCTGGAAAAAACCCCAAAAAAACAAAAAAACAGTCCCACAAAGACAGCAACACAGAACGAGCACTGTAAGATTTGTCTGTCTCGCCATCTGGCTGGTGAGCATGTTTGGCTGCCATTTGTTTATGCGACTCTCCAAGCTTTTCCTTGTTTAGTGCCCTGAAGCAGAGCTGGAGCACATCAACTCCCATTGCAGTTTCTGTGGGAAATTATCCAGCTTCCAACACCCCTTTGTATTTGGCACCCAGCCCTGATTTCATGCTTTTTCTTGCCAACAAGTCTCAGACCATTAACTCCCTACAACTTGTAGACATAGAGCGTTTAGATTGCGGGGATGGTCGTGTGTCACGTAGCTCGTTTTGCCTATGGATTGTTCAAGGCTCTCCCAAACGTGATGTCTCCTCATTCAATTCAGCAATGCTAGAGCAGCTGGCATTAATGGGCCACAACAACATGGCTCAGAAAGAGGAATAGGACCTTATTTCCCAACAACCATAAATGACAGTGTGTGACAGTATCAAAATAAGGGCATCTGGTCAAATTATTGGAAGCTGTCAGGGAAAGGGCTGGATCATTATCATGGAACATTGTGGATGTTTTCGTCATTGCAAATGAGTATTACTTGCAGTTAAGATGAGAACAGAGATTTCTGGGTTTTATTGGTAGTTCTGCTGTGTGTTGATTAATGAAATACCTGAATCTCCCTGTGGCTTACTCAGAAACTCAAATGTATTTTACTCACTAAGTTAACTAGATGAGGTTTATTAGTCCAAGTCCTTAACAAGCTTTGAGATTATTAGTACTAACATCAATTATTGAAATGGGTATATTAGCAATACAAAGAGATTAGCAGGAAATAGATGTTAAAGACCAAATCAACATGTGGCCTTGCTTGGCTGTACAGCTGGTTTGCACATATATTACTTAATAATTAAATTTAACACATAAAAATTGGTAGGCTTTAGCATCTGTGGATGACAAATAATGCACTTGCCAAAGGAGGAAGAGCCTGCCTCCAAGCCTCAAAAAAGAAACTGAGGCAAAGCACAATCAAGGCTGTAGGCTCACAAGTCAGTCGTGAATGTTCCCTGTCCGTACAATGAGGTGCAATCGCCTGTGCCACGTAACACTTCTCTCCTCTGACCAGAAGAGTGGCACTGCTTTGAAATAAATACTCGACCAAGCATTAAATCACTACACACTTCTCTTAACTACTGAGCTATCATTCTTTTGCCAGCCAAGCAATTAATTTCAGAAGAGCTCAACTAAGGACCTATTTAAGCAGTGGAAACAAGAATTAATTGGTCGTGCTTGGAGAGGATGGGAGCAAAGCAGCCTCAGGCTGTTCACCTCAACAGCTTGAGCAAAACTGGGCATTCACTACAGAAAGGACAAGTCCAAGAAATAGTGTGGTAGGGAAGAGACCACAGGTGAAACTACTGCAAAATGCACAGCAGAAAAGGGAGAATCACAGGTTGGGAGATGTCAAGCACCCTGCTCTGATATTCTTTCAGAATAACTGTCCCAGCACTGCTCTCAAAAAAAGATATGGATTTCTGAAATCCTGTCATGGTCTTTCTCATTCTCATTAGGTTTCTCTCTTTAGGTTTCTTGTTGACAGTGCAAATCCCCGAATTCTCTACATTTTTTTCCTCTTGGCAAAACTGTTGGATGCGTCACAGGAAATTGAATCTGATCAAGTAAACCACAACTCTACTTGGAGATTCTCTTGGCAGTGCTGTTACTGAAACTTTTGCAACAATTAAAACAGCAATGCCTGTGCCCTGCATCCAGAGAGGCATGAGTAGGAGAGTAGCAGAACTGAGGTTAGCGTTTAAAGCTTAGTGGAACAATTCCAGACATTCACAAAATTGTTTGCAACTAATAGTTTCAATTTTCTGACCTACATATGCATTTTCTGTTATTCAGACTTTTTTTTTTTTTAATATCTATGATTATTTGCATATAATATAACAATCTCCCAAAGAAGCTATGTCCTCTGCCAATCTGAGACTAGAGAAAAGTAATGAAGGGGAATGTTTTCAGACCTGTCTGATAAAATACCCTCAGTCCTACAAAATGCTGCGTTTTTTTTTCCAGGACCAGGCATGGGAGTCTACTGACTGTGTACAAATATTGTTTAATCTACTTTCAGGGCATTTTCTGTTATGAAGCACTGAAAATCTTTAAATTCTTTCAGCTGCCTGTTTTAATTTTGTCTTAAATCTATGACGAAGACTTTCCTGGTTAAGTAGTTAATGGAGAGACAGAGCGCCTTCAAGGGATGTGCCTGAGCATGGAAATTTGTCTCTTTCTCTGACTCAACTTTTCCATAGAGCAATTATGTAATTAAGAAGACTTACTTCTTAATCTAGCAAGGTTAGAGAGTCCCATGAAATCCGGCAGGTTTTATTTTTATTTAATTTTGTATTTATTTATTCTTTTTCTATTTACTCTTCTAATTCAAGTTCAAGTGGTTTGAAAACAACATTTTATAAACTGGCTTGAGAAAGCGTTCTCTGAAGCACCTTGTGATTTGGGTAGTTTATCAACATGCACCCTCTCTCTGAGAGTCCTGTCTTCAAATTAGCCTCACTGAGCTGCATAGAATCAACTGCCAAAAAGACAAGTGCTCAATGCAAATTATGTAGCGAGAGCTACACCATTTTTAAGCTTGCCTCTTTATGCATGACCAAAGGACCCCCTGCCTTCAAAAAGTAATGTCACCATGCATCTCCTCATCTGTTTTCAGTTAAACAGATTCTGATGAACTACTTTAACTAGATGGGCAGATTTCACTCAGGTAGTCTTTAAATATCAGCAAAAAAAAAAAATTAAAATTGTTACCTCTAAACTTCCAAAATGCTTTGCTGGGGCCATCAAGCTGTAGAGGTAATCACAGAAGAAAGCCTCTAGCTATGGCAGTGTTTTTAAGGGAGATAATAAAATCTCAACAAAACTGAAATGAGCTTTCTCAGAAAGTTCAAATATCCCCAAAATGCAGTTCCATTGCACTACAGCATTATTTTCATTTCAACACCTGACTTGCAACTATTATTTAAGTCTAATGATAAAAATATTTATTCAGATACTCATTGAATTATATTTTCTTTACTCATAAAAATCCTGTAGCTGGCAAAGAAAAAAAAAAGCCCACCTTGATTCCATCTTATTTTCGATAGTATGTTTGAAGGATCAATATTATCTGTAGCAGTTGGTGAACAATATCAAAATTATGCATGTCTTTTACTGTACTGATCTGTGTAAAAATTAAAAAAAGAAGATAAAATTTGTAAAATTTACACAACCAATTTAGGATTCTGAGCACCATTTCCAAAGATTACAGACTGCAATTCAACAAGACAGAGATCATTTAGTGCATTAGTCATTTCTGAAGCTTATATTTATAAAAAGTTAGGCGTTCTTGAAAATCTTAAATCTTGAAATTGGTATCCCCTAAATCTTCTGTATTTTAAAGCTCTGATTTGTGATCATAAAATCACAGAATCACGGAATGGTTGAGGTTGGAAGGGACCTCTAGGGATCACCTAGCCCAACCCCCTGCTCCAGCAGGGACACCCAGAGCACGGGGCACAAGGTGGCAGCCAGGCAGGTTTGGAAGGTCTCCAGAGAAGGAGACTCCACAACCTCTCTGGGCAGCCTGTTCCAGGGCTCTGTCACCCTCACAGCAAAGAAGCTCTTCCTCACATGGAGATAGAACTGCCCATTACCCCTTATCCTATCACTGGCCACCAACAAGAAAATTTTGGTCCCCTCCTTCCTACATTCAACCCTCTGGTATTTGCACATATTTGTACATATTTGTTGAATCTTATGAGGTTCCTCTCTGCCCAACTCTCCAGCCTGCCCAGGTCCCTCTGGTTGGCAGCACAGCCCTCTGGGGTGTCGGCCACTCCACCCAGTTTGGCGTCATCTGCAAACTTGCTCAGGGTGCACTCTGTGCCCTTGTCCAAGTCATTGATGAACAAGTTGAACAGCACTGACCCCTTAAAGAGCAAGAGTCATTCAACCAAATTTGGTAGAATAGCTTCCTGTTTGCAAAGTTGATGATATGAATAAACCTTCATAAGGCTGGAACAAATGGCCTGTGTGTGAAGAGCGAAGCCCCAGCTCGCTGATGGCCTCTGTGGCAGCAGAGGCACGCTGGGTGGCAGGGCTCCTTCTCCTCCTGGTCCAGACTGGGAGGAGGAAGCAGGTAGTAACTAATGGCTCTTACCAAATCAGAAACACAGAGTTCTGGCAGATTCATCCCAAAAATTTCCCTGAGCTGCACCCATGAGACTTGAGCCTTTTGTACCAAGATCATGACCTTCCAGTAGTCTTGGAATTTCTTGGTCTTGAAAAACAACAATCTGAAGTAGTGGGTGGCACATTTTGATCAATAATCAAGACAGTTGATAGCCTAGTTGAAAAATAACAGAACTTATGAAACTGCTAGTTCCTAGCAGAGTATTTCTTCCCCTTAAAGTGTTTTGAGGGAAATCTGCATATCAAAGAGCTTCTGATCTTGTCTTGACAAGACTGACACTAGCTACAGGCAAGAGAAAGCAGAGAACGACTTATCAACAAATCCTAATATTGCACTTAAAACCATGTCCATCATCATCATCCCCACTAGATTCTTTGCAAAGATTTGAGAACAGAGTTTATGATTAAGGGAGATCTATCACAATCCTCACATATAAAACTATAATGAAGAAAAATCAAGGCACTATCCTACCAAGCAACACTATTCTGTTTTTTTCCAATGATTCAGAGAAATAAGATTCTGTTTATTTGCTAATTATACAGAAACAAATCTAGAGTAAGCGGGCCTAAACAGCTCCATTTCAAATAAGAGGCATGAAATTGAGTTCTTTTTCCAGCTATAATAATTTTAAAATATAATCAGGTTGACTATGAGGATGAATTTTCAGACCAAAGAAAATGTATCTTTCTAAAGCTCTTTATCATCTGAGATCAGAGGGAGAACTTCTCTGAGAGTAGGCAGTAGTTAGCACATATTTAAAAGCCCACCAAGATCAAATGCAAGTTTTCTCACTGAGTTTGAGGAAATGAGTCAAGCCATGAGTTACAAAAATTCCCTATCCAGCTGACCTTAATGAACAGAGAGCATTCAGATATTGTCAGGAGCTACATTCTGATTGCATAAATACACTCCAAAACCCGGGAATTGGGTTGTGCTCTTAAACACTTTAATACCATAACTATTACTTATGTCTTCCCTCCAGAAACACTATTAATTAAGGAATGAGGTTATTCTTCTCAGACTTTCAGAAGTAACAAATCCTATGAATTGGTTTTGCTTTGATAAGTAAACTTATTTTGAGTAATTAAGTAATAAGTAAACTCAATCTTCATCCCACTAAAACTACGTTTTGTGTAATCTTCCTATAAGTAGTTATCTTGGAGTTACATTTATATGTTGACTGTGGTGCAGGGCTGGTCACTGCCCGATGAACCACAAAACATCTCAGTTCTGCCTGCCTTTCTCCCTGTGGGGCACTGATATAATTCATCTTATTCTGTCCTATTACTTTTAAGTAAAATTAATGAATTATATTTCAGAAGTTCTTAATGGAGGGATAAAGGAGTATTCAACACTGGCTCATAGATTCAGTTTTCTCAGATGAAACAGCTGTCTTCATGTTTATCTACCACTAAGCATGGACTCGATCAAGAATACATCAAAATTCTGCACCTTAAGTTGCCTTGTCCCTGTCAGCAGTAATTATCATTGCCATTTGGTAAACTCAAGTTCCCAACTGCCTATGCGCTAATCAAACACTGGTCTTTTATCTACTTCTTTTCCCAGACTTGAACAGAGAATTGTTTATTAAGGACATATACATTGTGCCTTATTTTAATAAAGACATTTTGGTTCATTCAGGGGGAAGTTTTCCAAAAGCACAGGCCCAAGCTTACGTGCCCATCAGCAAGTTAAGCAAGTGAAGCAGTTAGTCCTACCTCTCATAAAGCAACTTAACCTGTATGTGATCTGTAGGAAAAGGCCCAGGAAGGATCTGACACAGACCTGTGCCCACTACTAACTGTGGGATCATGCTGTGGGACGGGGCAAGGAGGCAGTGTAGAAAACAAGCTGAGCCTTATACACTGGCTATGGTGTGCTGATATTTCAGCTTACTGTATCTTCAAGAAAGACACTTGGCCAGGGGAACTAGGTTTCCAGAAAATGTTTCTGTCAGGAAATTCATTCAGCCCTTAAATTGCCCTGGGACCACTTAGCGTAACAAACTAGTGTAGGCAGCAAAGTCAGGCTCATATTTGTGTTCATTGCAGATGAAATGAAGAGTATTCTTTTGTTTCATTTATAACCTGTGTACCAAAAAGCAGCTGTTCTTGTGTATCAGTCTGACTGATTTTATCTGCCCTCCTTTTATCACATTCCCATAATAAATTTTAAATACAAACTTATTACCTTACATTACAAAGTCAAACACATTATGAAAGGTATTGCAAGTGGAATGCAAATGTGTCAGTTAATTAGAACACAGTAACTCATATCATTAGAATTAAGCTAATTAGCTTTCTTATTAGCAATAAGAAAGGCTGTCATTGCTAAACTTAAGTTTTTCACTTGCATCAATCAGTTCCTCTAATGTCTGCTTAAACTGAGGAAGACGATTCCATGATGAAAAAAAGTGAAGGGAAAAAAAAAAATCAAAATTTTATCAAAATGATACCTGATGTTCTATGTGTGCTGTATCCAAAGCACACAAAACTTAAAGACCCATGACTCAATTTCAAAATCAAACAAACAACAGTTAAGAAAGAGTTTAAAAGTCAGGTTGCCCATGCAAAGGGAGATCTTGCATGTCTTCTGGTAAGTCTGAATTCAAGGGTTTCAGGGAACTGTGCTCTAGGGGTGGAAATAATCCACATTGTACAGGCAGGCTGGAAAGTTATACAGTGGATGCGACCAAGGACTGCAAAACATCTTTTGCCCAGGTAGTTCTGGTCTCCTGATCTAGATAAGCACAGTGCTAAACTTAGTCTAACTTCTTCCCTCTCCATCTCTGCATAATCTGCCTGCAAGTCTCTCATCCCACTTTTTCTCCTTCACTGTCTTGGTCTGAATAACTGTATTACTACCATATTGATACTACTTTTATTGAAATTTGGCATAGGCATTGAAAGCAACATGTACCTTCTAAGCAACATCCCCGATTGCCATTACCAGAGACAAAATATTGGTCCAAATAATCTCCAGCACTCTCTTCCAACCCCAAATAGTCTGTGATTTTATAAGTGTGCAACACAAGCACTGCTAGCATGTCAAAAATATTTCATTCCAACAGAATGTAAAATGCAATAGTAACTACCTGAGAAATTGCTATAGTTATGTCTGACAGCAATACAGCAGCAGTGTATTTTTCTGCTCCAGTTATTTCTCCTTATTATACACATTCATCTGTTCCAATGCAAGTTTCCCAATTACAACTATAAAACTAGCCATTTTTAAGGGAACAGTTCCTCATATTCTAGCACAGTTAATAGCTGGAGCAGGACAATGATCAAAATACAAATCATATTTTGTATACAAACACATTATTTTGTTCTCTGTTTATTCACAAAATCACAGAATCACAGGATAGCTGAGGTTGAAAGGAACCTCTAGAGATCATCCAGTCCAAGCCCTCTGCTCCAGCAGGGACATCTACAGCACATGGTATAGGGTGGCATCCAGGTCATTTTTGAAGATATCCAAAGGAGACTCTGAGACTATTCTAGGACTCATCCTCACTCAGGATTAGATCTATGGAAAACCACATGTGCCGGCTGCCTGCTTCGCATGAGGAATTTCCACCCTGGCAAAGCATTGGGCTTGTAAAGATGCCTGGACCTCTCGGCAGTGTCTCAGCACCATCCGCTGGCAGTGCCTCCATGGCCTGGCACGCTCTGGGACCCTTCTGCCTTTCAGTGTCTTGCCAGCGGGCTCCCTGTGAGACCCAACAACACGGGAGGTGACGAGTTCTACCTGATGGACATTGGTGAAGTGGGCAACTTGGAAGGTGAAGAGCTGTGTGGGAAGGTTTGTGGTGGGATGGGTTTGCATGAGTTCAGCCTGGGCTGTGGGAAGGACATCCTGGTGCTTTCTGTCAGGCCCAGGAGCTCCAGAGAGGCTCCAGCAGAAGCTGGGATCTCAGTGCATGCGGTGGCTCTGCAGGACGTGCCCTCATGACTGCTGACTTGGCAAAGGTGTGGGCAGGTCTTGGGGGGCCCCCAGCACATCTCTGGTGAGGGGATGCCGTGGTCTTTGCAGCTCTGCTGTGTCTGTGGTGAGTGGTGAGCACATTGCCCAGGAAGCAGGCAGCTCTACAGGCATTGGGGCAGCCTTGTTGAGAAAATCCAGGCGATTCCACACATCCTGACCTTGCCCACCCCTTCCATGTGGCGCCCAGCTCCTTCTGCCAGGAACATCACCCAGAGCAAAAGGTGCAGGCACAGCAGGATGGGGAGACCTCCCGCCTCACTGTCTGGGGCCAGGAAAAGCTCTCACCCACCCTCTGGTGTGCCCTGCCTTCAAGCACGCCTGGTCCCACCAAGGCTGTGCCCAGGTAGGAGGCCCTTCCTGTGGCCCTTGGGCATGGCACGTGCCCAGCAGTGGGCAGTGACCTCCTCATGCTGCTTATGCCTCTCTTGCAGCAACAGGCTCTTGGGACAGGTTTTTTTTTGCTTCCAGTGCCCACAGTGCAAGGACAGTGACACTTTCCTGTGGGAAATATCTGCCCTGGGTATCCATGTGCCCCTCAAGCTGGTTTTCTGCCGCCCTTGCCCTGTACTCCCAAGGGGGGAAAAGGGCAAGAACCAAAAGGGCAGGGGAGGTCCATATGGCTTTGGCTTTGACCCATCTGGCCGCCCTCAAGGGAAGCAGAGGTGCCTTTTCTGAGCTGTACGAGAGGCACCGTTACTGTGATGCCATGTGGTGCCTCTCTGCGTGTGGCCAGGAAGAGGCAGCAGAAGAGGGGTAAGTCAGCCCTGCTAATAATTCCCCTTCACCTGTGTGGTAGCAGATGCCTTTGTGCCAGCCTGGAGCCACCTCCAAAGGTCTTGGGAAGGTGGGTAGGTGTCCTCCAGGGGAGGAAGGACTGGGGAAGGGAGAACCCTTTTCCAGGGGAATGCTGAGCTACGGGGCAGGAGACACAGCCCTGCTAGCAAGGCCAAGCAGCAGAGCAAGCAGTGCAGGGCTGGCCAGGGCTGTTCCCAGCCTTCCCGCTGCACCACGGTGCTGGGTGCAAGGCCTTTTGGCACTCAAGTGCCACCAGCTCGGGAAACTGCTGCTGTGCTGTGCAGCCGTGGGCACTGAGAGATGAGGGAGACCCTGTGTCCACGCAGGTGGTCCCAGACTGCAGGCAGGAGCCCGACAAGGCTCCCTGCGGCTGCTCAGGCTGCAGTGGGCAGCGCCGCTCTGCTGTGCAGGGCAGCTCTGGCCTCCTGCACGGGTCCATGCTGCTGATCAACCTGCCTCTCCTTCAGCCTATGGGCGGGGACAGACGGTGCCAGCAGCAGCTGGAAGAAGCATCATCCCCCAGCTCCCAGGCACAGCGAGCAGCACACGCACTGAACACATGGGACCAGACTGATGGGCTGGCCCATCATGGTTAACACGCCGCTCAAAATATCCATGAGGCCAGTCCTGAAGAGCCAGCGCTGCCCCAGGCCTACGACCACATCCTGGCAGCTCTGTACGACAGGCGTTGTGTCAGCCCCAGGGCATGTCACTGATCTCCATTGCCTCACCAAAGGGAGCCCCGTGAGCCTTGCTGCGTGTGCCCAGCCTGTGTCCATGCTCCACAAGCAGGACACAGGGAAACACCACCTTCCCAACACAGGGATCCACCCGTGCCTGAGTATCAACAAAGAGAACTCTTGTAGCCCTGTGGCAAGAGCTGTGGCGTTACTGAAGTTACAAGTATGACCTAAGGATGAAAGTCAACTTTGTCCAAAAGTGCCCTGGAGCTGCAGTATGTATCATGGCTCCCCAGGCCATGCAAGTTCCCAGGAGCTCAGCACCAGTGAGACCATGGACCAACTGGTGGCCATGCACCAACTGCAGACCAGGTCCCTCACTGCCGTGGCTGCGAGAAGTGGGGCAGTTCAGCCTGGAGAAGGGAAGGCTCCAGCTCAGGGGTGATTCCCTCAGTGTTGTGAAGTATCTAATGGAAGACTGTAAAGAAGATGGGGCATATTCTTCAGGAGTGCCCTTTGAGGAGTCAAGAGGCAATGGGCACAAACTGGCACACAAGTTGTGCCTGAAGCTCAGAAAACACTTCTTCCTTGTGAGGGTGCTGAAACATTGAACAGGCTGCCCAGGGCGGTGATGGAGTCCACATCCTTGGAGATGCTGAAAACCCAGCTGGCCCTGGTCCCAGGCAAGCTGCTGTAGCAGCCCGTGCCTGAGCAGGACACCTGGACCAGATGGCCTCCACATGTGCCTTCCAAGCCAAACTCTTCTGTGATTTGAGGAACTCCTCACTGCCAGCACAGCAATACATTTGACTTTCTGTCACAACAGGTCTCCAAGTAGGAATTCAATTCCAGGTGGAATTGAGTTTTCCAAGAAAAACCTTTAGGGTGGAGGGGTTGCTCCTGCCTCCCCCTGAGCACATGCCAAAGCAGGGAATGCTGAGCCTGCAAGGGCAGCAGCTGAGGGGCTCCCAACTCACAGAGGTGGCTCCAGCAGGAGGCTGCGAGGAGGTTACACCACCTTCCCCCGGCCTCCACAAGCTGCTGCCACCCTGCGAAGGGGCGAGGATGGAAAAGGGTGGGTAGGACAGTCTATGTGTGGGTCCCTTTGCCTGTGAGAGGGAGGCCAGGGCGCAGCAGGACTCCCACGGCCACGTCACCTGCAGCGAAGCAGTGCAGCCGGCACTGCCGCTCTGGGGCTTCATCTCAGCAAGGAGGTGTCATTCTGTGGCCAAGCACCAACTGCTGCATCTGGCGTCCCCAGAAAGCTGCGAGATGAGAGACACACGGGGTGTGTGAGCTGCACCTGGGCCTGAGAGCATCTGTTTTTCAAGTGTGTGTTGGGGGGAAGGGCTTGTAAGGGCTTTTATTTTTAATAAAGCCCCTTTTTTACAGCTTTGCAGCTGTGGGTGAGCAGTGCTCTGGTAGCATCATGATACCAGGATTGTTTATCTGGTTACCGAGGCACCAGTACAGATTAGGGGCTGACCTGCAGAGAGGAATTTGGGAGTCCAGGTTGACAAGTCAACCATGAGCCAGCAATGTGCCCTGGTGGCCAAGAAGGCCAATGGGATCCTGGCTGCATCAGGAGCAGTGTTGCCAGCAGGGCGAGGGAGGGGATCATGCCCCTCTGCTCAGCTCTGGTGAGGCCACATCTGGAGTACTGGGGGCAGTTCTGGGCTCTCCAGTACAAGAGGGATGTGGAGCTTCCAGAGAGGGTCCAGCAACAAGAAACAAAGATAATGAAGGGACTGCAGCACCTACCATATGAGGAAAGACTAAATGAGCTGGGCCTGTTTAGCCTGGAGAAGACTGAAAGGGGATCTAATCAATATGTATAAGTACCTGAAAGCAGAAGATAGGGAGGAAGGGGTCAAACTCTTCTCATTAGTGGCCAGTGACAGCACAATGGGTAATGGGTACAAATTGAAACACAGGAAGTAAAGAAGATGAGGCCAAACTCCCTTCAGTGGTGGCCAGTAATAGGACAAGGGGTAGTGGGTACAAATTAAAACACAGGCAGTTCCATCTCCATGTGAGGAAGAACTTGTTTGCTGTGAGGGTGACAGAGCCCTGGAAGAGGCTGCCCAGAGAGGCTGTGGAGTCTCCTTCTCTGGAGATCTTCCAAACCTGCCTGGATGTCACTCATGCTCTGGGTGTCCCTGCTGGAGCAGGGATGTTGGACTTCTCTAGGGACTGATTTTCTCCATTATTTTTTCTTCTTATAGCAACTTCACACCAGCATCATCCTCGTCTTCACCTTGCAGGACAATGGCAAAGCCCTTCTACTCTCTTGACTTCAGGTCTTACAAGTTTGTTTCTATCTTACAAGTTTGTTTCTATCAGTTAATCCCAACTGTTTTTCCTATCTAGATTTATATTATGCTTTCAAAATATATGACAGCTAAATTAATGGTTTTAAAATCATGGCATAGATCATCTTGAGAAGAGACTTAACAAGTCTATTACAGCCTGTCACTGAAGGCTTTCTCCATGGATTAGGTCAGAAATACAGAGTATTTGATAATCTATACTCTGCTCACAGAGGGGCAAATAAATGTCTCCATTAGCTGTTATTTCTTCAGATTAGAATTCTGTAGCTTTCAGAATAAAGCACTCCAGTATCATTTTTGCATTTTCTGCCAAATTCCCCATGTGGAGAAATTAATTTATTCTAACTTCAACCTCAAAAAGGTTGGAGGAAGCACATCTTATCTGAATTATCCACATTCCCTTACTCATCAAAAGGGATAAAAAGGAGCCCCTATATAAAATACTGTGTCCCTGTCTTCCTTGCTATATGCCTTCAGCCACTCTGTGGAGGTGCCAAATACTCTTTCCACATTCAGCAGTGGCTGCCACAGAGCTCTTAGTGGCTGACACAAGTCACTGAGTCTGGTGTAAGGCACAGGAGGAGGCAGCAGAGCCTCCTCCGGGCCCCAGTGGAGGGAAGCGTCATTATTTTCTTCTCTCCTTCTCCCCTTGCTTCCCCGCTTTTTCCTGCTCCCTTTTCCCCTCCTACTTCATTTTCTGCAAAGATGGCCCTGAACACACAGGGCATAAATCTGCTACTAGTTTTACACAGCCCTTTATCAACATAGTCCTGGATAGTCAGAGTAGCCACACCATAGCACTGTTGCCACAACTGTGACATATAACCACATCAACCACCAGTGGATGGCTGCAAAGCTTGACATTTATACTGACAGTTACCCAAAAGACTCACATATTGGTTGCAGCGAGTGCCAAAAACAGTAAAATAATGGGTTTTCTTCTTTCTTTTGCACCAGAGGGATGCACCAAAGGGATTTCATACAACTACTCTTCGTGCTAAGAATGAAGCCAATTTGCTTTGCTGTGAAGTCTTTCAAAGTGCAGCAGACAAGACTTCCCACCCACCTCACTTCACACACTCAAAATGATACTATGCCATTATTTTTTAAGTCACTCAAGGGTACAGTTTTAGAAAGGATGTACCTTTGACCTGGGCCTCTCAGGGCCTTGTGAGTATTTCAGCAGCATTTGGTTTAAAAAAGCTCTTATCACAACCTATCAACAGCTCTTCCACAAATCTGAAACTGTCTTGCAAAAGAAATCTGCATCTTTCGTCCCCTCACACATATGCAGAGGGGCAGTAACTTAGATCCTACAGAGGTAGAATTTAGGGCCTCTTAATCTGGGCTTTGCCCTTTTGCCCACACATGCCTTTAATGTTAGATCAGCTTGTTTTTATTTTAAGACATCAGAAAAAAATCCCTAACAAACTGCTGCAGACCACAAAACCGTAACTGCTAACATTCATATACGTATGAGCTATGCAGAACATAAAATAGCAACGTTTTATACTTAATATATATGGCAATACACGAATTGAATTTAGTGCAACATCATTCAGGTGATTTCTTACCCAACATTATTTTGCTGCATGACAGGGAGAACAGCATGTTATTGAACTGACTATGTCCAAGTTATCTGCTAATTAAAAAGTTAAAAAATGTGGCTATATAACACAGCAAGGTATCTTTTCCATGTCACAAGCATTATGTATTTAAGCTGCAACTACAATTTATTCTTAGACAACATTCATTTTTTTCGGCTACAGTAAAGTGATAGAAGCATGCTGGGCTGTTCCATATGAAATGACTAAAATGTTGTACTTGTATTGAGACAAACTGGATGGATGTGATTTTAAAATAACACCCACTGTGAAATTATTTTTGCCCATTTGTTATTATTTTTATGAAAAAGTTATAAAACACTAAGCTCATTAAAAAGAAGCATTATGCTTCCATTACAGAAAATCCAGGCCTGGATCAGTGTGTCTGCAGGAGTGGTCAGCAGAACCGTGACATTTATGTATATATATATAGTGTAAAAGCACAGAAAAGAAAGACTGCCCCTCCTTCCAGGGGCTTCCAGCCCAAATGAAGACATGTCGAGCAGTGATAAAAATGCAAGCCCTTTGCTTTCCTTTATTGCGAGCCCTATGGGAAGCAACTAAATTAAAGTGAAAAGGCAAAATATTTCTTCACGATACAGGCTAAAGATGAACAGCTCTCTCTTTCTTCATCAATGCAGAAACAATGAGAAGAATCTGGCTTATTTTCTTGATGCAGGATTTTCACTACACTTGAAAACACTGGCTACGTATGTCACACTACAGAAAGGACAGCACAAAGGCACTGTAGCAAACTCAAAGCTTGTGGGAAGTTTGTCTTACTTTCACTAAAATACTAACTAAAATGAGCATTTAAGAACAACCAAACTGATGCCCTGCCATAAACATTAACATATCCCGCCACAGCCTGACACATAAGGAGGCAAAAATCATAGGACTGAGGAGAGAGGCAGCTTCTCTGAAGAACACTGAGGTGGGAGTTAATGCTGCCTTCCCAAATACTGAAACCACCTCCCTCCCCATGGCAGTTTCACTATCAAACTCCTGCTACACCAATTAACAGCAACACCCCCTCACAAGACGTGGCGTCATGGAAAACTATACAGAGGACTGCAAGAAGCTGCCCCCAACTGGAATTATTTTACCATTTCCAAGGGATGCTTTTAATACTCAGGGCATGAAATATTCCTATCATTCCCTTCCAGGAAAGTCAGTGATACTTAAAATGCTGCCAGGAGATTTACTGTAAATTCACCTATCAGGAACAGGCCACACACTTCTGCCAGGAGGTCATCTACAGCACAGGTCCTTAATCAAGAACAGGGCACTATTCTACCCTCCAGGGCCTCAAAGCTCTCATGCATGTTGCCAAAAGGCCATCTCAGTCATCCTGCTGAGCGCCAGATTTGCCACATGTCTCCTCCCAAGCTTTTGCCTTCTTTGCTAGACCCAGTCATAGATCAAATCCCGAATGAGATGCTCCCTCCCTTGCCTTCCCTTTCCTGTGCAGGACGTTGGTACCTTTGGACAACTCACATCCTTGAAAATCTTTCTAATAAGCACCCATAACAACTCATTTTCCTCATGCCATATATGTGGAAAATTGACTATTCTCTAGGTGTCAGCTCTGCTCATCTTCTTTGTGCTTGAATGAGCTACTGCATCCTGAAACCCTCTGGCTGCTGAGCCCCGCTGCAGTCTGCCTGAGGGGATGTGAACTATTCTGAAAAAACCACCACTAAATTACTCTTTACCATTTGTTCTTATGTCTTTGCGCATCTGGCACACCAAACTGATCACGCTGCCAAGTCCAACCGCTCTGAGGATCACGAATCAGCCCCTTTCTCCCAAATCGCAGATAAAAAAAAAAAAGAGTAGAGTTTACAATTATAATAAATAAATGCTATTTTCCCTTTTCATTTTAATCTTTCCCAGAAATTAGGCTCTTACATTTATATTGCCTTTGGGATCAAACAATTGACTCAGGATTTTATGATAAACATACAGGAGAATGAGCAAAAATGTCAGCAGTTTTAAAAGCTAATGGCCTTACAAAGGCAATTGCTTCTACCTACCGTAGTGCGTCTCTGATTCCTTGTTGATCAGAGAATACCAGATTTGACTTCCTTGATGCATAAGCACAGCATAGTCATAAAATCCCTGTAAAGAAGTGGTCATCAGTTGTTTTATGTCATATGCTATAGACATCTAAGGAACCCAAATAAATTATTTAATCAAAATTTAATCAAAATTTGCCTTTCCTAGGTCTCCTCAAGAAAGGCCATGATCCCAATCACACTGGATTTCAAGGCTGTTCATTTTAAAATCTTAGCTAGTGGACTGGAAGTTTATCAAATGTTCTGGAAAAGAAAAAAAAAGTAAGCACTGAATCAAAGGGAAGGACGAAGGACGAGGAAGGGGATATTTGGTCACTAAAAAAGGTCTGGGTCAAGGAGCAGAGATATAAAACAAAGCACAACCCAGAACTAACTCTTTTACATTTTAAACCTACAAAGTATCAGCAATTTGACTTTTATTTCATAAAATTCAAACTGGTGTTTGTTAAAACATTGTCTTATACAATTTGTCATTAAGATAGATTATTTTATTGGATCATGTATCATAGACATTTTGAAATACAAGAGAGGCAGAAATTTAGTCTTTCTCATCAGAATAGCATGAGAATTAAAAAAAAAAAAAAAGGCCTCAGGTGAAAGGATGCCCGTGATAGCATTGATAGATGGTCACAGCAATTCAAAAGTCTGTTTGGGTCCAGCATGTAGATTCCTATGTTTTAGGGGCTGAAAGCCAAGTACAAACTCCCTGCAATGTGTCCTGGCAGCTTCTGTTACAGCTAGGATTAAAACAAAAAAATGTCTGAACACATTAGGGAGCATCTGTTATTTCCACACTTGGGTGACAAAGCTAATTTCTCTGTGGTTTTTGTTTTTAGCTTTTTATACAATGATGGAATTAAAAGTGAATTTGAAAATGTTGGCGTTTTATTTTGACATGCATCATCAAGACAGCACATTTTGAAGTTCACCATATTGACACATTCTGCTTTGTTTTATAGAAAGCACATGAAACATTCTGTTTGGGGCCTTTTCAATTTTAACTACATTTCTGTTTCAAATTATGCCTCGTATAAGCTGCTCTCCTGGCTTCATTCCTTCTCCTAACCATATTCCTCAGACCAAGCTCAAAACATCCCCAGTGCCCTTGATAAAAATCACATAGCTAGTCAGACAAAAATCAGCCTCCAGAGGCCCAAACCCAACAGAAAACCCAGCAGTCCTGGCAATAGGGTCCCCAAAAGGAAATGCAACACAGACAAATCCACTCCACTGTTCAGAAATGATTCAAAAGTGAATGCTTCAGAATCATTGATTCTATTGCTATATCTAGCGATAATAAGGACATTTTGGTTAAGTAGTTTCAAAATGAATATTTTATTTGTATTTAAAGAAAAAACTACTTTAAAATTATTTTATGACAAAATTAAAGCAACAAAGATTTTTAAAAAAGAGAAAAAAAAAAGCCAGTGCTGATCTGAAACTCTAGACTACTAGGATCACAGTCCGTGAATGGTCAATTCTGTCTATAACCAGTGGAGGGCATGAAGATATTAGAAATTTTAGGAGTTATCAAATGTGCATTTGACTTGGAGTAGAGGTGGCTGCTGAGCATCTCCTTGCACAGAAGTTTATGGACTCTGCTCATCTAATGTGTCCTGAATGGGCTCCAGTTTGATAGTTGCAAACGTGAGTTCCATTTCTAGCCCCACTTCTACTCCTTGTCCAGAGCCAAATTCAAGCCTTCCTCCTACAGTCAAGGGAGATGGGGGGGGGGAAAAAAAAAAAGCAGCAGAAAAGGACTCAATGCCTTGCTTTAAGGTAATATGCACTGAAGTTTCATCCTGTGGAATGAATATTCTTGTTTGATAAAAATTTTATTTCTTGATCACTTGTTTAAAAGAACTCAAAATGTCTGCATGTGAATTCAATGTCATCAAAATCAATCAAGATCTTGTGGATTTTAACAATAGATTTTGATAAGTTAATGATTTTTCATTTCTTCTATAACCTATTTCAGTTTCTGTGCATGAGATAGTCATGGATTTATATAGCCATATATAATATCAAGCATTTTTTTTCTTTAGAAAGACCTACTACCTACTACTGATCTACCTACTTAGATCGGTAGATCAGTTCCACCTCAGACTGCCTTGCAGCAGTCACTCTGTGGTTCTTAATTCACTAAAAATTACATTTCTTCCAAATCCTAAATTAGCATTAACGCTTTCACATGATGGTGATACACAAATGGGTGACACTCCTTACAACTTCAATACGGAAATGCCATTGATCTTTATTACTACTTGTAGCACCTCAACAGAAAAGTACCATCAAGTGCAAAACACCACCCGAGGTGGCCTTTGGCCAACAAACACATTTTTCCCAAGCAGCACACAGAATTTACTTTAAGGTTTCTTGCTATTTAGGGCATTAAAAGGTGATCCTTTGCCACAGCCCCTGCCTGATATTTCAGAGCTGCTCCCCCCATTTTCCTCACAGAGGAGCTGTTAACACCAGGACTGGCTGGAACTGGTTCCAGCCAGCTCAGACGGGCCTGGCTGGCAGGCTTTCCATAAAAGGAAAGGCTCAGAGGATTGCGAGCTCTGATTGGTTAAGGCATTTCTTGAATAATTAAGGCAATGCATGAAAAGGCAGTGCTCTCATTGGGGTAAGGGAGTGTGGTGGTGGTTGCTGGTGGTGTAATGTGTGGTCAACTATAGCCGGTAAAATCTTTTGGTCTGACCTAGTCCTCAAGCATTGGCAATTTCTTTGGTGTATGTCATTTAGATTCATCTGAGCGAGTGAAAACATGGCCTAATTGTCGGAAGGAGGCAGCTGGTTTGAACTCATGTTTTCTTACAATACACTTCATCTCTATATATGTATATATATGTATTCTCTTGTGTGCCATTGTAGTCCGTCAGGAGTTTCTGTAGCATTTAATTAAGCAATGTGGCACAAGTGGCCATAATATCTATAGCTGTTCTGTTCATTATAGGAGACCCTTGTTTCTTCTAAAGCCTCGAAGCATATATCATAAAGGACCTATAAAGCCTTCCCTAGAGCACCATAGTGCTCTTGTTTTATGCTCTTCTGCATGGTGATTTATTTGAAAACAGAATTTTCAGGCTGAATGCAGACAGCATACTTCTGGTTTTATCCTTCTATACAATGAGTATCTTAATAAAGCAGTGCTCTCTATGCCTTGAACTGAGCTGTTTCTCCAGAAATCTTGTTCAGGCTTCACACAAATTCGAAGTTACTGAGTTTATGCCTTGCCCCTTTAGCAAGACACCAGTGGCAGTGCCACTCTTGGTACTCCCTTAGCTTTTGTCAGCATTCCTAGAGTGCCTAAAACTGTCAAGATTATGCTCAAAATCTCTCGACATCTCAATTTTTCTACTTTGTGATGGACTAAGTGTATGTCTGCTGGCTGAAAGGATTCTTGTAATTAATTCCATAGTAACCATAAATACTTAGATTTTGAGACTATGTTTTTGAAGACCTACTAAAGTCTGTTTCTTAATCATACAAACGACAGTTTGACAAAAGTGGAGATGAAGGGCAAATAAGTGTGATAATCAAGCATTTGAGGCAGGAGGAGCCTCCTCTTGCTGGAGAAGTGGAGCAGGAGCCACCATCTCTGGCAATTGTTTCCCACCCAGCCGTGTGACCTGTCACTTTAGCTCTCCAGACCACTTCCATTTCTCCTGTCCTTTAAATTCTTTATTTAGATGGTCAGATCACTCAGGGTGACACTACCCAAGTGTGCATGGAAATTCCTAGGGTTATCAGATGACTTAATATTAGTAAGAAACAAGCATGAGAAGAAAGCAAGAGGAGTGTTCACCCTGAGCATGTGAAACCTGTAAGGGTAAACCCTGCAGGGTAAAAGCTACCTGAACTCACATCTGCCCTCTTATGGCTTTTATACCCTTTTATAACCACTATTTTTTTTATCATGCTGTGACTTGTACATAGCAGAACAAAAATGCCATAAATGTGTGGAACAAACATAAAATGAAGTGTGTTAACTTTTCAAAATTACCACAAAAGGGTGACAAAATCACCATAGAAGGGAGAGCTGAAGGCGAGAAGGTTCTGCAGTGCCTGGAAGGAGAAAATGAGGGAGGTGTTGGGGTTTGGGGTTTTTTTTTCCCCCAGATTTAACAATTAGTTTTATGAGAAGAGGGAGAGCCAATAATACTTAATAAGGCTGCAGATACAGACATCAGTCCCTCACCCTTTATACCAAGCCACAAGCCCAACCTTATATATAAGGAGAAAGGAATGTAGAAGTGCACAGCAATCTAAAGTTAGGGGTCTTGTGAGCAGGTAAGAGCACAAATGAGATTTCTAGAATAAAAGAAAATATATTTGGAAACAATCACTTAAGTTCTTGTAGAACACTTGTAGAGCCGATTAGCGTACTGAATCCCTAGTCTCTTCCTACCTAGGGAGTGTGCCCTTTTTTTTGTTAATTCTATGTGCTTTCCAATATTATTTATATAGGAAAATATTTTACACAATAGCACTTTGGAGGACAGGGGTTAAACAGTTCTGCAAAGGGACTTCTGTGGAGTTGACATTAATATTCAGAGCTCCATACAAGAGGAAGTTTTCCGTATTATCGCTATACACAGTGGACATCCTAAGCAGATGGCATTTGCAGCACTTGGCCAGCATTTGAAGCATGGTATTTGAGGACAATAAACTAGCAGCTACATTTTATTTTCTATTGAAACACACAATAGAAATACACCAAATCACCTATGGAGGACATAGCTCCCTGCAAACAGAGCCTACTTGGGGACCAGGGTGTTCTAGAGTGATTACCTGACTTGTTTTGTTCCTATGCTTGGCCAAACTACTAGTTTGGAAACATACCAATAATAAGGCTTTCTTTGTGAAACTTACTGTTTAACTGGATGTTTGTTAGGAGATACTTGCATTGAAGCTGTGAGAAGTAGGTAACACAGTGAATGGTTTTGTAAGCTGAGTTTTTTTAAAAAAGTACAATAAGTTAGCAAAGTACATTTTAAAAGAAAAAAAAACCTACAGAAATATAAAAAAAATGTTGATTCCTATACAGGAGAGAATTTAGAGATGAAAAAGAAGTTAGGACCTTCATTCTCACATGACATGACATGCCAGGACATGCACATTCTTAGTAATGTGAGGTCAATGTAAGTATCTGTTTACAAAGAATGCAATTAAAAATGAAATTTATTTGCTTATCCATTGTTACTGCTTGATCACAATGCTCGCCAGATCACAATGTTTCCCCAGTAACTGTAATGGAAAAGGTAGCTAATGGAGAGATTGACCTAAGTTTAGGTCAACCACATCATCTTCACTGCAGGCTTTAAGTTGACACAGTCCTTTCTAGGATGGCTGTGAAGTGGGTCTTTTTACAGGTTTCTTTGGGAGGGTTCTGACAGCCACATCCACCTTTTAAGTTTGGCAAAGCCAAAAAACCCCTTAACAAAATTTCCATTCTTTACATTGAGAAACAAATCCTCTGGCTCCACTTCTTCCCATAACTTTCTGTCTTTCAGTAACACGCAAAAACAAACTGAGGTTTGCTTTGCTCTCTATACACTGAGCAGGTTAGTGAGATTCACACACCCTTAGGGTTGCACTCAGTTCTTCTATGAGGTGATTAAAAAGACAGAACATAAATAAGCAATGGAAGAAGGTAAAGAGGCCACTCTGTACAATGTCACACTGAAGAGCTCAGTGACTTTTAATGCTTTTGTGCTGTAATTGCATCATAGGTTCTAGGGTTTTGTGACTCAAATCTTTCTGTTTCTACTTCACCTTTAGTTCAGGAGGCTTCTATTTTTATATTATCATTGGAAATACAGAAAGTTCAGTGGTACACAATACCAATCAGTAAGTGCTTTGGTACAGTCAAGAAGCCATGGCAAGTATCCTTGGAGACCCTCTCCAGCCAGTGAGGCATCCATACTGCCTCTTCCATAATGGTAGATAAGTTTGGTGTATGCAGTCATACATAAACTCAGCAGTCATACATAAACTCAGCAGGACTTAGCACAGTGTATTTTAACCAGCCATCATCTTCGGTCTTCTACAGGTTATGAAGACAATGGCCCTGATTTAGTTGTCAGTGAAGCTGTTAGGAGTATTTGCATTCAGATCTTGTTGGGCTTTGGATCAGACATTCATATGTATAAGCAGAAAGCCATTTTTGTGCTCTTTTACACTGCATCTGCATGTGGGCTAAATCCATCATCAGCAATTCAGTTCCACAGGCATAGTTAGTAGGAGTCATCTGACATGGAAAAGAAAAATGAAAACAGCTTCAAAATATTAGCTTGGGTCTGAAAAGCCTTAAACAAAAGGGTTACCTAGTAATAGAAAAACTGTGCGAGGCAAGAGGAGAAAAATGCCAGACTAGTTTCTGCCTCCCCACCCCCCCTTTTTTTTTTTGTCAATGATGCCTACAGTTGGCTTGACAATTTCTCAGCTGATAATCACTTCATATTGTCATGTTTATATTTAAGTCAATCACCTTGTGATCTCATTATAGTCAGTGAAAAGAAACAGGCATCATCCATTTTCTCATAAAGTAGACCTCTAAAACAATAAAGATGAATCTGGATTTAAACATTACACGCTTTTTGTTTTAAAGGAGACCTAAGATGTCTTGTTTAAGTGTAGGTGTCTGCACTGCAGATAAGCTGTGTCAAATGAGATTAATCCCACCCTTCCGTGTGTCTGAATTTGTTTGTTTTAAAATGGCATTTGGAATATGGGGAAACTATTATTTTATGTGGTTTAATTTGCATTAAACTATTGAATTATAGTTTAAACTTACAGCAAATCAATTTAATAAGATATAACTAGTTCTCCTTATCATGATGTAATATGTGTATATTGGGCATGATGGTAAGAGACTATTACAAACTCCAAGTTGTTGTTGCTTGAGTGACTCGGTGTCTTCTGCAGGGGCAGCTGAATGCAGGAACTGCTGAGAACAGGCAGAGTGAAGAAAGAGGAAACAGCAAAGTGGAGAAGACACACAGCAAAAGCAGAGTAGTCACTGAAGCCTATAGTACTCAGTGTTGGATGTGCCAGCTCTGAACTGCACACCAGCTTGTGCCACCTCGCAGAAACAGTGAGTTTTGACATCTTGGGATGCCAGGGGAAGACATGTAGACAACTACAGGTTCAGTTCTTCCAAACCTGCAGTGTCAACTGAAGAGTATGTAGGAGATGTAGGGAAACATCTGATTCCTTCCTTCTTGCATGTGTTAGTACACAGTATCCACTATGGCTCTTTTTCACTTGTCCTTTTCCCCTATCACAATAACAACTTGTTGGATGCAGAGGACAGATTCTTTCGCACTCCATCTGTCTAATCCAAGCTGAGGGGCACAAATGCAGGTCACCTCTAGGAACATCCATGAAGACAGTACTAAGAGATCCTCTCTGGTAGTCCGCACTCCTGACTGTTCTGGTAAAAGTTTTGGAAACAGAAAATCTCAGGTATTCCAAAAGCCATAACAGATGTATCAGCAGGGTGAAGCTAATATCACAAATGATTAACAAAACCACAGCTAAATTATTTTTTATTGTGTATTAATTTATTTGAAAAAGATAACTATTTTTAAGCAGATTTATTACACTCAAATAGTAGATTTTAGCAACAAAATTCCACATTCAGAGACCTGTAAAAAGTGCTGTTGCAATGATCACTTCACCAACAGTAGAGAAATACAGAAGTTTTATAGTGGTCTCTGATAGTCTGACCTCAGAGCAAATACTTGCCTCAGCCTGTGAATGCTCTAGAAGGGATATGCAAAGAGATTTTAGTTTTAAAATGCAAAGATATTTTAGTCTTTAGCTTTAGCCATTGGACCACCTGACAGCTGGAAGAAAAAAAGTGGGCTTTAATTGATGCCTTGTCCTCATTCTGACTGTCACCCACGCCAGGTCTGAAAACCCAAACTCCCAAGAAACTAGAGATGAGGAGAGACACGGCCCCAGGATGTGTCCCACAGATGACTCTTGTAAAGTCCCACTGAATTTATTAGAGGTGGTTTTGCCTGTGTCGACAACATCTGTAACTGCTGCACTGACCCCAGGCTCAGGCTATAGCTATTTTCTCCTTCCGTTGGGTTGAGTTCACCAGGCTGCTTTTGAGTGTGGACCAATTTCTTCTGTAAAGCTCCTTTTGAAAGGTTCAGTCTAAACCATGAAAACACGATTCATCTCCTGATAGCAGAGTCACACCTTCAAAAGCACGGTTACAAAGAAGCTCACTATCTTTCCTCGATTGAATGCCTCAGAAACTTTAAAGTAACTCAAGCAGAAGTTATCTTGGTTTTTTTCCTCTTCTTCTCCCAGAGATTCAGTCAAATAAATATGTAGATGGATGAAAGACCATGTGCAAGGCCTAGTAAAATTCACTCGCAAATTCTGCAAAGTGCAGATGAATTTTTCCAATCATATCTTATAAGGTGCAAAATACATCAATCATCCAGGGACGGGCAGAGGAAGCTCTGTGCATTTCTACTATAGTAGCCATATTGCTTGTGTGCATCAGTAGCTGAGGATGGGTCTGATTTTTGAGATTTTATTTTCACAGAAAGAATCAATTTCAGCCCCTGTGTAAAAGGAAAAATGGTGTCTTCATGATAAATGTAGTGTGACTACATGTGCTGTATTTGTCTATGTATTTGCAGAGAAACATGTACAGGAATTGGACCAGTGCGATCATTTGCGCAAACTATCCAGGGATGAAATGGATCTCTATTGGAATAATCAGGCTGGAGAAAGCAGACAACAGACCATCAACTGAAAACTGCTTGGAGGGATGCAAATTTCATAAAATTGTTGGAGTGCCAAGTAATTTGTAACAGTGAGGCAACCTATTCCACTGGACTGAAAAATTGAAATTAGGTCTCAAAATCTAATGCAATGAGTTCTCGGTAGCTCAGAATAGTTGATACCAAGATACAGGAGATTCAACAGGGGATCTCTCCTGTGAATGGTTTTGCATCTCCACATATCATGGAGAAAAAAATTTGGAACTACTCCAAACAGCTGTCTCTCAGATTTCAGTGCTCCTTCTTCCAGGAGAAGGAGTTCATTTTAATGAAGAAAGAGTTCAGCCTCACAGGAGAAAGCAGACTTGAAATACTACAAAATTTCAGAAAAGAAAACAGGGGTTGTTGCTGGACACAGTTCTTCTCCCTGGGGTGAATCAAGGGTCTCTGCACTGGGTGCCCGGAGATGTTGGCTCTGCTGCTTATTCGTTGGTGTTGCAAGACAGAAAGGCCCTCACATCAGCCGACTTTCTGCTGGGTTCACAAACAATTTGTCCTATTTTAAATCGTTTATTTATGAAATCTTTCCCATGTAAGGGCTTGTGGAGCAAATTATAACTTGTGTTAATTTCTTTTCAACCTGTGAGCACAAGATGAGATGATTCCCTTAGTGCACTAATACCAGGTACTTGCAAGTAAATGTGAGCTAGGAAAAAAACAGTGCCTAAAATCTCTTAAATCCTGATGGGAGAATTGAACAGACTGTTCAATACAAATGAAATAAAACAATATAAAACAATATAAAATAAAATAAAATAAAATAAAATAAAATAAAATAAAATAAAATAAAATAAAATAAAATAAAATAAAATAAAATAAAATAAAATAAACTCAGGAGCCAGGAGTCTAGATCCAAGCCAATGTGATTTTTATTCATTTTTCCTTCTTTCTCCCTCTAGTGAAAAGTTTATTCACTATAAAATGAGTTTTTCTAAGAACAGGTGTTAATAAATAGAAATCCCTCCTGTGTTAGTTTTACTCACTAAGCTGTTACTGTTACATGCTTATATCCTCACTCTTCTGGGAAAAAAAAAAAAGAACAAAAGAAAACCGAAAAAAGAGAGGGAATTGCATTTACTTAAAAGGATGAAAAGGATATTTGGTGCTTAGGCCCAGAGACATTACAGGATATGCTCAGTCTCCCTGAGATACAGTGATACATTCAAGACAACGTAGAGAATAGGTGAGTTTGTGCGAGAGAATTGCTTGAGAAAGGGGAAATTAGAGAGAAAAACAGGATCTAACAGAAGTTACGGCATTTCAGAGGCTTGCTTGAGGGGAGAGACAGTTATCACTTCCAGGATGGTTGGTATGTACGGAATCTCCTCCTCCACGATTCCCTGGGCAACACAATCTGCCCTCCTAGCACACACTAACAGGAGGAGTAAAGGAAGAGTGGAGCAGGATGGAGACACCATGGCCCAACTTTGTGGGCTTCCCTGTGGAGGTGGTAACTGGATGGTGCCCTGCAGCTGATGAGTGAATGGAGGGTGGAGCGGAGTGAAGACACCACGACCAAACTCTGTTGTACTCCCTGCAGAGATGGCGACCTGGCCGTACCATGCGGCGGATAAGCTACATAGTACGATAAGATATCTGGTGCTGGGCCAGCAATAGTGGCAGATCAGTCCCTTCCGACAGACTCTGCTCAGACTTCTCATTCTAATCCGATTATCATACCAATACACAACCCCATCCCGGAAGTTACCCACTTCCAAGGGACAACCACTCCTCACTGAGCATGCTCTCTAGATTTTCATTAACGTGGGAGAAATTCTAAACCAAATAATAACAGAAGTATATATGACTAGAGTCACTCAAGCTCCACTTAAATTTAAAAGAAAGTATATAAAAGGAGGAACTAAGTAGGTAGGAAGGAAAAGCTCAATAGGTAGGAAGGAGGAACAAGGGAAGGAGGAAGAAGGAAAGGAGGAAGAAAGAGGGAGGGAGGGAAGACTCCATTGTAACTTTTTGATCAGTCGTCAGGCTGAACCCCTCTCCTCTCCTCCGGTCAGGATGCCGCCTGAGGAGACTCCTCGAGGTTGGGGGCCCTCTCCCATCTTCTGGGGTGAGCGAGGATTGCACATTGGTACACTAGGCACTAGCTAAGAACCCCACGCTGTAGTAGAGAACTCCCTGTACTGACATCTGAAACCTGTTCTCTAAATGTTGCGTTTGAATAAATGGTGTTATTTGTGAATCCAAATACTTGCTTGGAAGGCAATCGACAGAAAGTCAACAGCTGTTCATGAACCCCATACTGCCAGAGTCGGGCCCATAGCTGATCACACTATTTGTGAACTCAATTCTCTGTTTGGAAGGTGATCAGACCTACAGCCAACAGACTGTGAATCCGGTGCTGCCAGAGTTGGGCCTATAGTTACCATGGTATTTGGTGTCCCTATTAAGAGATGAGTCCAGCCGCCCCCAGTCCCTCTAACTGTTGAGGACCAGCTGGAACACAATGGGATTCTCTCATCAAATTAGTCTCCCTTTTTCCCTCATCAAACCACAATATTTTACAAGCACATTTCTCTTCAGTGTTGGCTCGTTCAAACATTTGGCAGCGCTCTCTTTCCCAGGCATATCTTCCTTCGAGCGCGTCTCACAGGGAAATGCAGCACGTCCCTTGGCTCCCTGATTCATCCCAGGGACGGTGGTGCTCGGTGGTGTGGGAAGGACCCTGTGTTGGTCTGCACAGGTCTGGCTGCAGCAAGTCCCCAAGGTCATAAGGGCAGCCTGCAAAAAAGCCTGACCCTACTCTACAAAAAGTACTTTGGAAGAACCAAACCAGACCTTCGGTAGCATATTAAGAAGTAGGCCTAAGTTTTAGCCTCTTTCCCATTTACAACTGTTTGATATGCAGTTCTTATGTCTCCTTTTCTGCGTCTCTTTATCAGAGACACACTAATGACTTTTGCAGTTCTGTAGCCACAAGAATTAAAGTTCTTTAGCTGTATCGTGAAGGTCGTCGCCAGACTCCATTACACTCTAAACATAGGTCAGAAAAGTGGCAAATGTAGGTAGCTCTTTCTTGGATAGCAGGTTTCGAAATCTACTCTGTAGCACAGAGTTGGGAGCAGTTCAGCAGAGGAGAACATTTTAGGTCGTACTTGCATTTTAGCGCAGGAATAGGCTTCTTTTGCTTGAATTTCCTTGATTCCTTTCCATTTAAACCATCCTTTCCATTAAAACCAGGATGTATCTCATCAGCTCTCAGAGTGATCAGGATTCATCAGCCCCCTATAAGTTAGTAAAGACTATTGAGGCAAACTGATCTAGACTCTGCGATGTATTGAGTTGTTAACAAATAAATGTAAATAGTGGCAACATGCCAACACTTGCATTACAAATAATAATAATAATAATAATAATAATAATAATAATAATAATAATAATAATATACACTAATTTCTATGAAATGACAAATGGCCAAAGAAAAAATGTTATTTTCCCCTCTTCCCAAACTGCTGGTCACTGCTTGTTCTTTCACCGCTGCTAGAGGAGCTGAAAATAGTAGCTACTTTGCACCAGCACAGAATTCCTTACCAGAACCAGATAACTGCTCTTCATTATATCTTCAGTAGCTTTTGCTAACTGTTTGTAGATTCCGTATTTGAAATCAGGCAACTCAAATTCTAAATTCAACTTCAGATACAAAATGTATTTCCTCCCCAAGTGAATTTGACAGAAACTCCCTGGAAACAGATTGGTGCCTGTCCCCAGTTAAACATAAGGGGTTTTGTTTACCCTTTGAAATGCACGGCGATACCGAGATACCCAATTTAGGAAAGTCAGCAACCAGCAAGCCCACAGGTGCACAGGGCCATGAAAACCCAGAGCAGAACCGAATACAGAATACAGAAGAGCTAGCCCAGTGGAGCAATGAAGTTAGCCAAATCTTCAGTGCTGGTTTATCAGGCTTATCCCAAGCCCCAACACAGGGAAATACGAGCAAAGTCAGGGTTTTATTACCCTAGGCTTCTTCACGATGCTAGTTTTGTGGTGAGCATGGGCAAAGAGGTGAGCCTGCTTGCAGCCCTGATTTGCTGACACTCTTTGTGAAGACCTGGTGAGTTTTCCTCTCCACTGCTGTCAAAGGCACGTCTCCTTTCAGTGATAAATCTATCCCCTTTTTTACAAAACAGAGAAGTGGGCAGAAGCCAACACCTGATTGCATGAAAAGACTGCAGAAAAGCAGAAGGGAAGAATAAAGGGAGACGGGAGTGTTTCTATGCTAACCATTTCCCAATGCCTGCTATGAAGTGTCAGTAGTCCTTTGAGTTCCAGTGAACCAGAGCTCCTCACTTACTGGAAAAGCCATTTTGACTGAACAAATGCCCTTCTATTATAAAGAAAAAGAAAAACACTATTTCAAAAATTGATTACAGCCTCAGGCATGTAGGAAAACAGGAATGAACTGAAAGTAAAAAATACAGACTATTAGTCATTTGTTTACAGATGCAGCCTCCCCAAAGGATTGATTGTGCTTTAATGATAATGAGTAAGTACTAAATAATGGTTTATTCACACCAGACCTAACAGAAGGCAGCAGTGACTAAAAATGTGTCATGCGGCTTTTGCCTCCAACCCCACCAGAGCCTGCTGAAGGCAGGTCAGCAAGGTTTAATTTAACAAACCTACATCTTCAGCCAGATATCTTACGTTCCATTTACAATGCAAGGAGAGGAATAGCCTCGCAGGTCAGTTCCTCTGGCCTACTTTAGTCATCTGCACTGGTATGAGATACATCACTCTAACGGGCCCGTCTCGCTCCCTGCCATATAGAAGCAGTTTCGTGTGAGTCACCACACGCAGATACCTAAGCCTGAGCGGAGGGATTCCACCCCCTCACTCTTCATATTGCCTTGACAGACTTTGGGTGACAGATTAGCAGGAGTTAGCCACTTAGGAAGGCTTCAGCCCTGAAAATGCATACAGCAATATATAGCACTGCCCCTTGTCCTGTTGGAGATATATGGCACCCGTTTAGCCCAGCCACAGGACCCAGACTGAGTAGGCTTTTTTAGGGGGCAGATAGTCTCTCTTTTTTGCATGTCTCAAAGTTGTATCAAAATTACTGCTGTTCTTCACATGCTTCCTTTTCCCTAACAAGACAAAGGATACCTAGGAGAGCACTTTCTTTTTTTTATTATTTCCTGTTTGTCCATGTACTTCCCTGAATGATTTTAATTTAATTTTGTGTTGTTTTCAGACTGTTTTTTCTCAGTAAAAGAACTAGGAATTAAAACTCTATTACTGAAAGAGACACTGGCCATTACTAATGAGTTCCTAAGGAGTTAAAAGAACTCTGTAGACCAATAACAAAAATGATAAATATTATGGGAAAAATCTTACTTGAAAATATTTCAGAATTGATGCTGGGCTCTTGTTAATAGATGTACCCATCCTATGATAACATAAACCGGGCTATAATGTTTTTGCAATAGGAGCTACCTAAAAGCATTCTAAAGACAAAATATTTAACAGTAATGGAGTTCTTCTTATTCACTAGGCCAATTATATTGTGCAAAAGAAGATTAACTTGGTTTGACATAAACTGTTCCTGACGAATCTGTACTGTCTCTGTCTTCTCAGAGGTTTACAAATTTATTGTTTAATCATTTGTTCTGGGTCTTTCGGGATTTGAAATGGGGATGACTGGGTCATTATTCCCCAGATCCTCTTTTTTTCTTCTTTCAGTTTTTAAAGGAAAGTAGAGTGTTTGCTTTTCTCCAGTCCTCATCTGTCCTCCATGATTTCTTGAAGATAGCTGGCAAAGATTCAGAGATTGCCTGATTCAGGGATCGCTCTGCCAGATTAATTTGTCTAACAAATTAATTTCACTGATGACTTTAATATATTTAACCTATCTCAGTACCCTTTGACCTGCTGATTTGATAGTTTGGACTCTGTTAAAAACTCCACTTTGCTGAGTTTAAGGGTGTTAGGGATTGAGCTACAATTCAGTCTTTTGGGGGAAACTGTAGCAAACTGACTATTGAATATTTATGTTTAATTGTTTCTTGTTTCTTTTGTATTTGCTTAACTCTTTAGTTAAATAATGGATATATAATTTTGTCCTGTTTCTCATGATATGTTTGCACAGTCTTTTTTTTTTTTTCCCCCTGGCCTTCAAACCCTTTGTTGTAGATCATCCTTCATTTTCATTTTATAGTATTCTCCCTATGTGCTTGAAATATTATTTTATATTCATCTGTTATTATATGTCCTGTGTCCTCTTCTTTGGGCGCAGAAAATTGTTCTTCAGATCAGTTGTGGTCTGTCCTTCCTCTGAATCAGGAGAGCTTCATATTCTGGTTGAGATTCATTTGCCTAAACAATATAGCTGTATACCGTTCACAAGTCCCTAGGGTAATGTGCTGACTCTACAGATCTAGAAGGGTGCAGACCTTCTGTAGGTCTTATCCTTCCTGTATGAGAGATGTGCCGATCCCTTGATCCTTTCTTTGGCCATTCACTGGATTCACTATGGTACATCCATGCCATTTGTACTGAGGAGCTCCAGGTGCTTTTCTGCCAGGCAGCTTTCCAGCCTGTTGTCTCTGGTACGTGGAGTTATTTCTCCCCAGGTAGAGGACTTAGCACTTTCCTTCCTTACTGAAGTTCATGGGTTCCTCTCTGTCCATTTCTGTAGTCTGGCAGCCACTCTTGCCAGTTTTGTACCATCTGAAAACTTGCTGGGAGTGCGCTCTGTCCCATCATCCATGTCACTAATGAAGTCAAAGAGCGTTCAGAGACTATCCTGGAGTCCACCACTAACGACTGGTCTCCAGCTGGATTTCAGGGCCACTGATTAATTACAACCTTGTTCCCACAGTTCAAGTAAAAAAATGGTTTTTTCTTCCTTTGTACAATATTTCAAGAGCAATGTAGCCTGCATGTGACTATCCATCAATATGGGCCCTTCCCTTTACTAGCTGTAAAGCAAATAAAGCGGTTTTAGAAGCCACACTACAATGACAGTCATTAACAATTTCACTGCAGTGTGTACATTTTTTTCTATCATTCTATGAATGCTCTATGAATGTCTAATCTATTTAAAGTTAGTGACAGTCTGTAGTTCTCAGCTCTTCTTTTGACTTCTCCTACCAGTCATGTTTCTAACTTGTCTCGCTCTGACTATAACTCTTCAGAAAACTGGGCAGAACCAGAGCAAAAGCAGCAGCTTGTTTATTACTGAGGTGCCATTTGCCATTTAATCTATCATCAAACACTTTGTTTGCACTAACAACCTCATTGTGACTAATGTCATTTTCCAACACCCCAGCTCAGGTGATGTCTAAAGGTTAAATCTGCAGCTACTTTACAACAGGTGTTCAAAGCATAAGATAAAGTTTTGAGTGAGGTCAATATCCCAGTGGAAATGAGTATTCAGTATTTAAGTAAAAGTTTTATATGTATTAGGGTTTTACATCAAAACGCTGCAGTGTCGTCAGTGCTGTATCACTGAGGAGTTCAGATTCAGCAGGGCATAGATCTGATGAAAAAGGCTGGCACAAAGAAATAGTTGCATTAAGTTGGAGCACTTCAGAACTATATTGTAGTTTAAATAAGGCTGCTAATTAAAAGCATGGGTAGTTAGTGCTCACAATGAGCAATCATTACTCATCAGAAGGAAGTAGTTCAGAAATTATCTCACTAGGCAACTTCTGTTCAATTATTTTCGCAGAATCACAGAATAGTTGAGGTTGGAAGGGACCTCTGGAGATCAGCTAGTCCAACCACGCCGTTCAAGCAGGAACACCCAGAGCATGTGGCACAGGGACACATCCAGGCAGGTTTTGAAGGTCTTGAGACTCCACTGGGCAACCTGCTCCAGTGCTCAGTCACCCTCACAGGAAAGAAGATTTTCCTCATGTTCAGATGGAACTTCCTACGTTTCAATTTGTCCTCATTGTCTCTTATCGCTTGGCACCTCCTTCTATCTGCTGGCAACACTCCTCCTAATGCAGCCCTAATGCAGGATCCCATTGGCCTTCTTGGCCACAAGGGCACATAGCTGCCTCATAGTCCATAGTCCACCAGCACTCCTAGGTCTTTCTTCACAGAGCTGCTTTTCAGCAGGTCAACCCCTAATCTGTACTGGTACCCGGGGTTATTCTTGCCTCGGTGCTAGGAAAAAAGTCCTACGACTTCTGCTACAAAACTGACATCATTGCAGAGTGGGTAGACTCAAAAGAGACACACAAATGTGAACTACAAATGGCAGAGTAGATCAGAGGCCGTACCTGCAACCCTTCCTAAATTATGTGAAACCATGAGTGTCTGATTTGTGTCTTCTCTCGTTTTTACAGACTTAGCAGTGCATTGCAGAATGGAAGATTTAGGATGTGTTGATCAGAGGACTGTTAGAACCAGAGAGTTTTATTAATAGTAACTACTGTACAAAAGCAGCCATTTCCAGCTCTTATACAGCATTACATTTGCTTGATGCAGCTAAAGAAAAATTATTCATGAGACAATGGAAGAAAAGATGTAGGAGGGTGAATCACATTGGAAGAATGGGGAAAAAAATGTAAGTGGGAGCAAAGTTTCTAGAGTGTGCTGTGTCATCACCAGTGAGAATTACTTTAATTCGCTATATCAGGGGAATGCTATTAACTCCTGCTTGGTTGGATATAATACATGGTGGAGGAGGAAATATTTCAGTAAAACTGGATGATGAAAATTTCTGGAGACATAGAATGGCTTTCATATTTTTTTTTTCAAATGGCAATGTTTTTCCATCTTTACAGCTAATTCTGAGCTAATTTTCACCTAGTTAATGTAAATGCACCACTGGAGGCCTGTTCCTCTCAATGTTGGTCCTACACAGTCCATTGTCTAAGAAAGACAAAAAAATTTGGGAGCACAATAGGAAGATATGTAAGTTCTCTATAGAGGATTGCAAACTTTTAAGGAAGACATGCCAATACTATAATTAATGATAGACTCATAGAATCGTTATGGTTGGAATAGGGTTTTTGAAACAAAAGATAAAATATCCCATCTGTATCTGGTCTGTATTAAGGAAGGACTGTTTCCAACAAAGAGAGTAATGACTTGGGCTCTCTGTGGTCCTTCACATTGACTCTTCCAGTGTTCTCTGCTGATGTCTTACCATCTGAACTGCTTCTACATATGCAACTAGATGGCATATTGAAAAAAAACATGTAATGATCCAGTTAAAAAAAAATTCCAATTTTCTTAGTACTAGGTGGTCCAGGCCATGTAGCCCCTGTCTACATTTGAATTTGGTCATGTAAAATCTACAGGAAATCTTAGGGACGTTATTAGGTGATTTCTCGCCAATGTTGCCTCCTGTAGTCAACACCTCCTTGCTCAGCCAGGAAGCTCCATGAGCTCCGTGACCGATTTTGGTCTCAGTCACACCTTGCCTAGTGCCTGTGTGAAGAAGATGGCTCTGTACATGTGCTCTGAAACTCTCCTGTGGTTCAGGCGTAGGCCATCAGGAAGGTAACTGCAATTACCTCCTCCGAGCTCTAAGTTGGCCTCAAGAGAACGGAGACGCATCTCGAGAAATTTGCTCCAGTTATCAGGCCATGAGACACTCTGGAAGGTGAAATTCATCACCCCTTCTGCCTGGCAGCAGCAGCCTGTAGGAGCCATGAGGCCAGAGTGAGAGCAGGCAAGAGAGAAATGACCGTAATGGTCCGATTTGGGATTTGAAATCCTAGGATTTCAGAGAGTGGTGCTGAGAACAGCCTGCAAGCTGAGGGGACCACCCAGGAGGCCAGAAGCAGTTTCTGCCTTGGTTTCCCCTTTGATGCTTGCTCAGCACAGCACTTCCATGGCAGATGAGCTTTACTGCTTCATTTTGGCTGGCTGAAGCTCTTCCAAACCTCTTATTATAAATACTAGGAAAGTCTAATGGAAAAAATTATTTCTCACAAACCCTCCCCACTCTTCTTTTGATAACTCATGTCCTCCATACTTGTTAGTGAAACTTCCTTAAAAATAGCAGAAATTGATTCTGTTTTTGCAGTTATCCTGAGGCATTTTCATAACCGCCCCGTGACAGACCCAATACCCTTCACTTATGCTACTGAGCTCAGTGCGCTGCCACCAACTGCCTTGTTGCAAAGTGATCCATTTATTTTTTACTGAGTTTTACTAAGATATCAGCCCACAAAAGTACTTCCTGCAGGAAAATATCTGAAAGACATTTTATGTGTGGGACCTTTTCAATGACGAGCAGAAAACCCTGCTGGTGAAGGCACAATTGAAAATAAAGACAAGATCTCAGCTGATCTCAGTTTCTGCTCTACACCAGCAAGGGACTTTTGGTTAAGATTCAGGTCCAACTAAGGCAAAGAAATTAGGAGCCTTTTCTAAAACGCTCCTCTAAGCAAGGATATTTTTAATTTTTTAGTTTTTTAATTTTTTAATTTAGGAATACTTTGAACATTGCCTAACCTGAGAGAGAAAATTCTGAAGATCATACACATCAGATTTTTAAGGCCTTAGGAAAAAAGAAAAGAAAAAGGAATAAAGCAATGAAATGTGAAGGGAAGAAGGGAGGGATGTTTGTAAAAAGCTTTAGAGAGATTTTATTAGAACTCTGGTGTCTCATAAAACAGCATGGGGCAGTTGTGGGAGGAAGGTGTTTGTGTACTTCACTCTTCCTGCTTAATGAAGTGATTTGCAATAATCCAGAACCTACATCAACTGTTTTGCTTTCAGTGCCTGTTTTATATAATTTTATGGAGAAAACCGAATCTGGCATGATTTATTCTTTATAAAATTATTCAGCTTCTTCCTCATGCTCCCAGGGACCTTTTTGGATTTTTTTTTTCCGCACTTAGGCTGGTTAACATCAGCCAACCTCCACAAAATTAAATGATGTTATGCCACCTTTGCACTGAGCATTTTATTAGGGTCTCTTCTTCTTCTGTGTAGCTAAGGAGTTCTGGATACAAGTTCCAGTATGCCAAGGATTTTATGAGTGACCTTGGCCAGTATTTTCAAAAAAAAACCAATTGATTTTTTTCTCATTTGGAAATTTGTTTACTTATTTTGAGACATTTTGGATGTCACTTGCAAGAATATTGACATTCTTAGTGACAGTCTGCAGTCAGAAACAATAATAGACTTTTTTAAAAGCACTGGATTTCCTCCCTCCTACCAAAGACCACTGCCCATGAAATGCAAATACAACTTTACTACCATGTGGGCCTATTATAGAGGAAAACATGTCATTATACAAGTTGATTTGATACTTCTTGCCATCAAAACACTGTAAAAGGAACCTCCCCCCAAGCCGGTGAGTTAACGCAGAGCCTGCCCTGTGCCCTGCTCACCATGAGCCATCCGAGGCCACAAGCCCCCCGCATCCCAGGGAGCAGGAACATTTCAAAGGTGCTTCCGAACTTGGTGCTGAAAACATCATCACTCTCGTGGAGGTGTTTTCCAGAGTCCATATCCATCAGCAGAGGAGGGACTATCAACACTCCCTTCTGCCTGTATGAAACTGAAGGTATAAACCAATTATTTGCGCTTCACAGCCACCGCACAGAGGATTCTCTGTTGAAATTCCTCACATTTCTCTTCAGGCCCTGCAATAATAAGATCAAAGCCCTTGTGAAAAGCACATTATCAACGTAAGCAGTCCTTTTATTTTTCTTCTGGTTTCTTCAGTCTTTTTTTTATGTTGTTGTTCTCTACAAGTACATATTTCTATTTCATAGTCCATTTCCTCTGTTTATAGATGAAAGATGATAAATAGACTTTGGAGCAAGGACAGAGATCAGCCGAGGAAGCTGGCCAAGTCCATCACACCCTGCTGTTTTCAAAGCTGATGTTGACTGTGCAAAGAAGTTCTACCATGAGCAGGAAAGTTGGGGATGACACCTGGTAGGACAAGGCTTGAGTGTCCTGTTATACATGTATTGTTATACTAATTATGCAAGTCTAGCCTCAGCATTTCAGGCTAGAAATTTCAATGGATTTTTGTGCAATGGATAAATGCTACAGCAAGATTATGGGCTGAAGCTAGGCCTCTTAGGCTGGAAATAAAGTGCAATTTATTTTGAAAGTGAGGGAAAACTTACGAAGCGTTGACATGGCAATCAGTGCAGCTGTAGGCTGGGTGGGTAAATTCTCTATCACATCGTTAAATCAAGAATCAATGCTGTGACAAACATCCCTTCTTTTCCCCTCTACCTGTCTGCAGGAATGGGAATTCCTGTCATTCTGCTGCCCTGCCCAAGTCTGCTTCTCATCCAGGTCTTCCCAAGTGCACGGCGGGTCTCCCGTCCTGGTGTCCCCCAGACCAACCGGAGCTGCTCTGGTGTCTTGGGGAAGCGGTTTCATCCAAACACTGTGATTTCATACTCTGTGGAGGAAGAAAGGCGATAGCTGTGTACTGAAAGCAGTGAAATCTGTAAGGGTGGGAGTGAACAGGCAACTCTGCAGTGAGGACACTACAGCCTTGTGAGGAACCACTGTGAAGATAAAGATCACAAAAGGTTGTTCTTCCCTGAGGGACCTAAGAGTTTAATCTGTTTCTCAAAGCTGATTTAAAAATGGGGAGACTAAAGTCTTGAGCAAAACACCGGGGTAAGTGCCAGACCTTCAAGCCGTTGATGCTCACAGGTACCAGCTGCCCTTTTGTTTAAACACTGACGTACCTGGATGTCGTGTTGGGGCTGCAGTGTCTGAGGCTCAGGGCTCCTGGGCCCTTTCACCTGCAGGTCCCATTTGACTTTCTGTTTTGTCTTTTCTCCTCTGCAGATGCTTCTTTTCTTGTTTTGCTCTCTAGCCAAACTGAGAAGAAATCAAATATATTTTTTTTTCCTAATTATCATGATCCTTATTCATTTCTGCTCCAACAATTAAGTTATTCATGATGAGAGGTCTTAATCCCTTGCTCCTATGTAGCCGTGCTGAACATTTCAATATTTTTTGCAAATGCCAGTTGGACTCTGCCAGGTATGAAGAGGAAACAGATGAGCAGAGTGTTTGTTATTTCTTTCCTATATGTTGACAGAGCATTTTTCCAAATATATTCAGCAGGTTTTTTCTTATGTTGCCTGGAAGGCTCCACAGCAGCTCTATGCTCTCATTGGGAGCTGCATTGTTTCTTGCAGGTACTTGCTTGGTTCCTGTATTGTCCCTGTATGGTTTAAACCTAATGAAAACCAACATGATAGATAGAAAAGTTTTGAAAAGCTTCAGATGGGTGAGTGGTGGGTAATGCAACAGTTAGGTGGAAATATCAATGTATTTTTCTCAGACTGCAGCTGGACAAACCATGTGAAATGCTGATGAGAACAGTGGTGTTCAGTGAAGCTGCAGGAAGTTCACAAGAAAAGGGGAAAAAAGTAGAAGAATGTTAGTTTCAGAAGAAAAACACATTCCCAATGGATAAATCCATGAGCTTTAATCAGGACCAGCTGTCAGAGGCATTAGACTAGATGAGAGCATCCTAAATTTCGTTACTTAAGATGTTTAGGACTAAACTAGGCAAACAGTGGTAAACAACTCACTGCTAGCGGGACCTTGTTTTTCCTGCTTTCAAACTAGATTTGGCCATTCAAAAGTAAGCACATCTAGCTAATCTTGAGCTGAGATTTTCAATCCTAACACTGAGCTGTCCAACCAAAGGCAAAGCTAACCAAGCTGCTACTGCCAGGGCGGGAGGAAAACCGTGTTCCTGGAGAGCACGTGGGGGATGATGGGCAGAGGAGTGGGTGCTCCACCGTCTCTGTATCCGGGTCACCAAGGCACCCACCCCGTCAGCAGCGAGCCCACGTTTGCCCTAGTCTTCCTCTTGCTGCTGATGTATTTGTAGAAGCCCTTCCTGATATCCCTGACATCTCCTGCTAACTCTAAATCCAAACGGGCCTTGGCCTTCCTTGCCACATCGCTACGTTCTCTGACAGTGTTCCTATGTTCCTCCCACATGTTCTGTCCCTCCTTCCACATTATGTGTGCTTTCTGCTGTCTGAGTTTTCCCAAGAGTTCCTTGCCCATCCATGCAGGTCTCCTGCCCCTCTTGCTCAACTTCTTTCTAGTAGGAATGCACTGATCCTGAGCTTGGAGAAAGCGGTGTTTGGATATTAGCCGGCTCTCCTGGACACCACCCCCCCCAACCCCCCTTCTAGGATTTCTCCAAGGAGCTCCCTGAGGAGGTCAAAGTTGGCTCTCTTGAAGTCCAGGGCTGCAATCCTACTTCTTGCCCAGCTCCCTCCGCGCAGGATCGTGAATTCCAACATCTCGTGGTCACTGCAGCCAAGACTGCCCCCGACCCTCAYRTTTCCCACTAGACCATCTCTGTTGGTTAGGATCAGGTCTAGCAGCGCGCCYGCCCTTGTYGGCTCTTCRAMCACCTGCRTCAGGAAGTTATCCGCAACACTCTGCAGGAACCTCCTGGACTGTCTGCTCCCAGCTGTGTGACCGGCCCAGCAGACATCAGGGTGGTTAAAGTCCCCATAAGGACCAGGGCCTGCGGTCGCAGTAAAACACTGAGCTACTTGACAACCTAATCCAGACACAGCCCCACAGAGGGCCGCCCTTGAGGATGAAGTGGATGCATTTGCACAGCTGTTCCTTGTGGGCAGGCACAAAATAAATGAAAACTGAACTCGCCCTTAAGCAATGGAAGTATCTTTCTCAATAGCTAAGGAGACTGTAAGTATTTATGAGGAAGAAGGAAGAGAGAAAAATTTATTAGGTAAAACTCACAGTTTGTTCTGTTGGAGTACAGGCTAATAAACAGTATAAAATGACTGTGAAATTTATTTTTATCCTTTCAATAGCACTTTTCAGTTTTATACTCTTTCCTACCATGTGTTTCCATGGACAGTGCAGCCAAGAAATGGTATATTACCACGTCCAGAAGATGTTTCAGTCTCTCAGGATTTCAGGGTGCCTGGTGTCCTGCAGCAAGCTACAGGGCTGCTCTCTTGATTTAAAATGTTTTAAACTAAATTGGTCTAAACAAAGTATCTACCAGCTTGCCTGTAGCTAGAGGGAAGCAGGAGGCCTCTGAAAACACAAAAATAAATCTGGGCAATACTTGAAAGTGGCAGGAGATAGAGAAGTAAAGCTCATTGCATACTGAATATTCGGATGTCAGCTAGGGTCCTAATAGAGCTTTTTCCCATTATCGTTATTTGCTGCAAAAATACAGGAGGAAAAATCCTGTAAGAACACTAGCTGGGGTTAATGAGGAGAGGGAGAGAAAAAGGATTTTGAAGCAGGTGAAAGCAGTTGATGCTTCCCCAAGATGGTCCATCCAGGGGATGTGTTTGCACCTGCCTTGTGCTTTCCACACCAGAAGCAAAGTGTGCAAGAAAGGTAAAAACCTAATAAATACTCATTTTGTATAGCAAGCCTTGCCAGCCTTGAGATACCCCCATATGCAGTTATGTGTTCAGACCACTGAGTATCTGTGATAACTATTTCACGGGCTGTTTGATGGGCTTGCTGGTTCTGCACTGTGCTTTGCTGAGCCAAGATTTCCAGAACTAGCAGTCCTGGGGATCTCTCTCCTTAAATGCCTTCCTTCAGATGCTGAGAAATCAGCCTGTGTTTTAGACAGTTCTGGGTCTTGATGTTTTAATGGGAATATATTGTATTATTGCTCTTGCAGCGTTGTTCTTGGGTAGCAGAGGGTATCACTGCCCATATTAAACACCTTGTAAAGTAAGATTTTTTTTATATTTTTTGTGATCTGCAGTTACTCTGATCTACAATGAGCCAAGCTCTCTCTGAAGCTGATGTGAATCTGAATTATCTCCTCAAAGCTCAGTACACTGGAGATCTGCCTCGCAGAGGGGCTCCCGAGATAAATCACAGTGAACTCGATACGTGCGCAGGGGAGAACAGCGAGGCCTTTGCAGGGGCCACTCCTTCTCTTTCTTCTCTTGAGGAAATTTGATTTTTTTTGCTGCATTTGTCCTTTGAGTCCAGCACCTTGTCTTCAGTGCTAGGAGGGGCTTAGTTTTGCTGCCTGCTTGATTTCGAGATATCCCAACAACCCTAGGTTTTCTGGATCCATACATGTGTTTTTATTGACTGTCACTACTTCTTATGCCTTACCTTCTCGGCTAATGCGGACACAACGTGGAGGAGAAAGAACATGCACAGTCCCCCAAACAACAGCAAAACCGCTTTCTGTGACAGAGAGATCATAGAATCATAGAATGGCTAGGGTTGGAAGGGACCTGTAGAGGTCATCTAGTCCAACCCCCCTGCACACGCTGGGTCCCCTAGAGCATGTGGCACAGGGTGATGTCCAGGTGGGTTTTGAAGATCTCCAGAGAAGGAGACTCCACCACCTCTCTGGGCAGCCTGTTCCAGTGCTCTGTCACCCTCACTGTTAAGAAATTCTTCCTCAAGTTCCTGTGGAACTTTTGGTGCCTCAATTTGTGGCCGTTTCCTCTAGTTCTATCACTGGCCACCACTGAGAAGAGGCCAGCCCCCTCCTCCTCACTCCCTTTCTTGAGATAGTGATATCCAAGTGATAGTGATATCCTTGAGATGTGATATCCAAGGCTCAAATGTGGTACAGCCCAACCACCACCCAACCACCAACCTGCGAAACCAGGAGACAGTTTGAAGAGGAAGTATCCAGCCAAGCCGGAGTGCGGTTTGGTATTATAGCACAGGTTATATTATAGCATCTGTAGCCTATATATCACCTCGCAGCAAGAAAAACTGCACCTTTCCTCACATATCTAAGTCCCAAAGAAAATAAACTGCTTAACAAAAGAGAGGAAATGAGATCTTGGCAAGGTAATGACATATCCTAAGGCTTCCAAAGAAAAACCAATGGCAAGAAAGGTGGGGAGCGCAGAAAGAAGCTTATAAAGGCCCTGGGACGAGCTGCTTGGTGCTCTGGTGTCTTCTCCTCCCCTGGGCTGTCCCCTCCTCCCCTGGGCTGTCCCCGTGCTCTCAGGCTGCATCTGAACTGTGGGGTCCAGGAGTGCTTTGTAGCTGGCCCTGCACCTCAGCTGCCCTCCTGAGAGGTGGCCCACGTTGGACGGGGTGACATTTACTCGGTGTCACCATTGACAGAGAATGGTGTCTGGTGCCCTATTGAGCCTTGAGATCAGAGCGTCGAGGGTCCCTCCCACAGAGGCGTGTGAGTGGCAGCAGCCTCAGCCACCTTCCCGAGGGGCTTTGCTGCCTCCCCCCTGCAGAGCCGCCACAGCAGCGGTCCAACACGCCGTGATCCTCAGAGCGCTCCAGGAACCCCGGCAGGTTTCCTGTCAGCTCGGCCAGCCGAGTCTTTGCCCTCCACCCGATTCCCATCTTCTGACATCGGCTGTGCCAGGGTTCACCAGACAAGCAGAGATTTGACATTCTGGAAGCAATTTCATTCATTTAGCACACGTAGGTGTTTCAAATGAACACGGCAGGGCGTAAATGACAGCCTGCAGCATGATGTCAAGCAGCATGGGCTAGTCTGAAACTAAGAGCCAAGGGCAGGACAAGCCGTGCGTTTGGAGTCAGACCGTTACATGGGAGGCATGGCAGGGACTTGCAAGAAAATAGCTTGGGTAGGAAGAGAATGATGTATTTTAATAAGTGTGTATTAAGTATATTTATTTGAATAAAACAATTGTAATCTTTTATCTAAGCTGACGTGAGTTCAGCAATTGTAATTGCAGCAGGGAACTCTGAAGTGCAGAGTTTAAACTGAAAGCTAGGAAGGCAATCGCTAACTGACAGTTAGGATGAAGCATTATGATGAGAAGGAATAAGAATATCTGTGGACTCGTCCAGCTGGGGCTGAGAGCACTCCTGCAGTAACCCTGCAGCGACGCAGCGAATGCTCCGCAGGTACTAATGAAAACTGGAGCAGGTGAAGAGCTATTGGCCAAGATGGGACAACAAGGAGCTGAGTCTGACCCAGCTGCCCATGCAAAAATCCTCTCCTCAAATATGATGCAGAAGTGACCGTGCTGAATCCAATCTAGTGCATTTGCAGGAGGCCGTCGTGCTGTGCACTCGTTCAAGCGTGGCTGGTGAGAGTGATGAGAACCCATTCCCTCCGTTTGGGCATGCCAAGAGACTGGCTCCAGTCGTGCCCATCAACACGAGCCATTAGCAGCAGCGCTCCCCTGGGATTTGGAGGAGATGGTGCCGCACAAGTGATGCTGGGGCTAACTTGGCCTCACCAGCATGGAGTTCGTAACGGTGACGTAGGAAATACTTGGGCTCGGGGCCCCACAACTCTCTGATTTCTTAGGACTCATGTTTTAAAATAACAAAAAGCTGTTTTATTCTCTAAAATGAATGTATTAGACATGAAAACGGTCAAGTCAATAAACTCTGAGCTTCCCAGTGGTATTTTTATGTCAACATTTTGAGAAAAGAATGCTTTCAGACATGCTTTACGTTTGTTTTGGGGTGCTCACAATACCACCTTGGCAAGTAAAATGCAGAAAAATCAGTATCTGGGCCTGCAGCTGCAGACTGCTGTGTGGTGCAAATGAGTAGGGGGGCTTCACAGTTTCTGTCACTTTCCTCCCACTGAAGATTGATCTGCAAACTATCAAAGTAGAGCTTTGAGGGCTCTAAAAGAGGCATCTCCGGAGCAGATACATTAAAAAGACTGATTTTTTGCTGGTGGATATGCAGCCCCTCAGGACAGAGCCGTAGCCAAAAAGCCTAAGAAGTCTCCCCGGGCATTCAACCTGCAGATATTGTCCTCGTTCAACACGATTTCTCTGGCGTTCCCGGTCCTCCGGTGAAGAGCAAGCGGGCAGCCTGTACCGCGCGCTGTGGATTCCTCCTCCGTAAACGTGTGCCATGCTTTGGATCTCTGCATGTATTGCTCTGTTCAGTATGATTCACTGGCAAACACACCTTTGTCAGCTCGCAGTGTGACTCAGTGACAAACAGCTCTTCAACCCCTGGGATTTTTGTTTTGTCAGATAAAAGCCAACGCTGGGCTCTTGCACAAGTGCTCTCGTGAGGATGGCCTTCCTGCCCTCTAATGGTGTTAAAAAGGCTCCTTCATTTCCCATACTTATACCTAAGAAAAAATTAGCTCGTTTGTACTGCCAGTTTCAGTAATATGACTACAGATGTCTTTACTAATTGCTTACAACTGTTAATATGTGCAGCCTTTTTTGCATCTGCAGCACCCTAAGTATTTGTCCATGAAGGTAACTAGTTTATGTTCATTGCCTCAAGGCCTGGCTTCTGTGGACAGACCCTTTTAGAAGTGATTTCCTGGGCCTCAGTGCCTGGGTACCATGTGTTGAAAGCAAGAGGTACAGAGGGATGTGTTCCCCAAATAAGATTTTGTTTCTAAAGGTTTTTCCAAAATAGATTTCAAATGTTCACAATGTCTGAACAAGATTTTGTTTCTAAAGGTTAAAACAGAGCGGAAAGGACCCCACCAGCTTCACGAGTTTGAGCCCACCAGCGTCGAGGTCATCAGGCCGGGAGTTACAGTCTGCCTTGCCCGTGTGAGTCACAAAACCAGCCTCAAACACCCGTCTGCAAAGCGGAAGGAACTATTGAGTTATTAAAAAAAAAAAGCACTCAAGAAGAACTTATTCCAGTACACGGTGCCCTGCAGACACAGGTCCCTTCTGCTGCGGTCGGAGAGGCCATGAGGCAGCAGGGTCAGCAGATGAGGCCGAGCCGTGTCCGGCTACGGACGGCGCTCGGATCCTGCTGCTGCCGCCTGTAGCTGGCCCAGGCCCCGCCAGGTCCCGACCTTCCCTGCTTTCACAGGCTACTGGCCCTGTTTATCCCTTTGCCCCTCCATCTTCCCATGCTGCTTCCTCCCCCAACACCCTGTTCCCTGCCTTTCCCACCTTCATCCTTTCCCTAGACATTCCATTGCAAAGAGCCCATAGTGAGTCTGCACCATCTCCCCATGCTCCTGGCACTGCACAGCAAGTCCCACAGAGGCTGCTCCTGCTGCCCGCTCCTGTGGTGGGGTTCAGCCCTGCACCATGGGCCGGTGGCTCCTGTGTGGCAGCCTTGGGAGCAGCCAGGTCAGGGAGCTCCATTCCTCCAGGTAGGGTCACTGGGGGTCCCCGTTCCTCTGTGTTTGCAGAGATCTTCACTCACAAAACCTGGCACTATTCTCCTTCCTTGTCAGATTCTGAGACATCCTCATCCAATCCTTGCCCGTGTCCTGACAACTTGGCTCCTTGGGGACAAACCGAGTCCTTCTCCCATGGGAATGAAAGTAATTTTTGTTTCTATAGGGGGTTTCCTCCACCTGCCACTGCATCTCTGTGCTCCTCTGCCTCTGTGGAGACGGGCCTGTCATCATAAAACCTGATATATAAATATATATGCACCAAAGAAGTTCTGAAGCACCTCAACTTTATTCATCTAAACTGTAACCAAATGCTTATGTATAGGCTGCTACAGAACTATAAATTGAAGTCAATGGTTAATAAGGTTTCAGCAAAATCCGATGAAGTAATAGTGAAAGAAACTGCTGGTACCAGATGGTATTCAGCCAAGAGCACCCAAATACAAAATCCCTGCAGCCACAGCACAGGCACACAGCATCCAGGGCCATAGTCAGCTCAGACATACGTTATATTTAGTCAGATCAGTCAACAGACTGCTGGAGAATGGAGGATAATGCAGCTAACTTTGGGCAAGATTCAGTGTTCTCATGCTGCCCGAGAGGGTACCCAAGGCGTCTGGATGAGACCAGTGAATTTGAAGCAAAAGGAATCAGAAGATTCTTCTGCCTTCCTAAAGCTCTTCCAAAATGATTCAGGGCAGTTGCTTCTCCTGGGCAGAGCATGTGAAATACAAACTGAAACAGCTGTTAGTTGGATTGCTTAATTCTAACCAGAAGATACCAGATACTTTGATAGTAGAGAGAGCTGTGAGGAAGAGAAATCCACATTCTAGCCTGTATAAGACAGACTAAATTAAAGTGGTAGGGATGAGTGGGAGGATTGACAGGGCTAATAATACATTCCTGCACTTACCTAATCGCAGTGATCTATACAACTTCTCAGGATCATCTGGAAACATTTTAATATCTAATGAATAAAATAATCACTTTCCATTAATGTCCCTCTTGCCTTTCACTCCAGTGGAAGTTATGAATCCAGTGGCCTCTTGAAGACTTTCCATCAACTAATCTCGTTCCTCACTTCCAGCTGATGGTTTTCCAAGGAACTTTTTGCTGTCTCTGTCAGCATGTTGACACAGCACAAATCCTGTTCCAGTTTATCTTTATTTAAATGTTACACTTGGAAAGGAAATAGTACATAAGTGTTTGTGCAGCTTTTCAGGAGGCAAAATGGAGGATTTCAGGAAAAAACCCCAGACATTTTAGGCTGGTTTAGAAATATTTTAATTTAACAGATCAATGTGGAATTTAGCATAAGCACAGTTACAGTATGGTCTGAGAAAAATACATGGAAGATATTATAGCAAAAATGGTAGCAAGTTGTTAAAAAAAAAATCCTCTGATGGTCTGTATATTCAGGTACTTCTCATTGTTAAGACACTGCTACAGAACTGAATCAGCCAGAACACAGACAACGTGACCTTATTTTATATCCCCAGCTCAGTACTAGCTCCTCACCCCATGTTCTCCCCGTAAACAGGGCTCCTGAAGCACTTACATCAGTGCAAATCTTAATTGCCGTAAGCGATGATGGAAACGCCCGGGAGCGCAGTGCTGAACCACGGAGCACTGTCCCAGTCGTGGCAGTCACTGGAGCCCAGGCAGCGGGTCAGCTCCGCTGAGATGGATGCACAGGAATGGGCCAGGCTGCCTCAGCATGGGCATTTGGCATCGTTTATGATATGCCAAGGTACCCGGGACATTTAGACCTTAGGAAAACCTTTGCTTTTCTGCTGGGACGCCTGAAGGTGCCATTGGGCACCACGTTGAGACAAATGAATTCCCCAGTAGGGGTTGGTCAGTTAAATGAGTTTGAGGCTCCATACTCAATATGGACATATTGAGGCTCAATTTGGCTGCCAAGCACAGACATCTACTGCCCTTGGGATGCCCCAGGGGATCTTGGTCTGTTGTCATATCTACAAACCACATGTGGAAAGAGGGGATCTGATCAGTGTCTATAAATATTGTAAGAGAGGCAGTGAGGAGGATGAATGAGAGGCCAGCCTCTTTTCAGTGGTGGCCAGTGATAGGATGTGAGAAAAGGGCACAGACTGAAGCACCAAAAGTTCCACAGGAACTTAAGGAAGAACTTCTTTGCTGTGAGGGTGACAGAGCCCTGGAAGAGGCTGCCCAGAGAGGCTGTGGAGTCTCCTTCTCTGGAGATCTTCCAAACCCACCTGGCTGCCACCCTGTGCCCCGTGCTCTGGGGTTGGACTAGATGATCTGTAGAGGTCCCTTAAACTTAAAAAAAAAATTATCTTATTCCCTTGGAATTGCAGCTTCGTTCATGCATAAACAAACTCACACTGACGTTTCTTACATGTTTGAAGCTAATCTCCCCCCAACATAGTGCGTTCGCAAGCACTCGTTTCTAACCTGGCAAAGATAAGTATCTGAAAAAGGGAGCACTGCATTCTTGGATTCACTTTGTGTTTTATACTTGCGAAAAAGTAGCTTTGTCTTACAGATCTCTAACTCAAAAGAGTTGGGGTTCACAGAAACAGGAATGCTGCTGAGAGTCAACTCTCAGCTAAGAGGAAATTGGACCATAAACATGATTTTATTCATTCTACATGAAATAAGGAAACACAAATCAAAATTCCTGTTCATTCCAAGGAGACTGAAAATCATCTTCCTCACACAGCACTACTAGAGTCTTCAGTGGGAACTCGTGGCTGACTTTGTGCATTTAGAATTTAACTTATTTACTGAGGGATCTCTGCAGAGTGTGCAGCTGTGAAATATCTGACACTGGAAATGGGATTTTTGAGAAGTGCCCACGTGACTTTAAAGTTTGAGACTTACCATCAAAGAAGCTTAAGCTCTCACAGTCTCAGCCCAATTCCTTACCATTCCCTCTGGATAATCACAACAGAAATATGAAAGCAAATACTGCATTAAGGCAGCTATTTATTCTTGTGATGTAACAGGGGAGGGGCAGGATAGCACTGAATTAGCAGGACAATATTGCTGCAATCTTTATTAATACAGAAATTTTAAGTTACAGAACATTAGACAAAACCACTCTCTTTCTTGCTCAGTATTTGAGGACAAACAGTTACAGACAAGAAAATGATCCAGTTACTTATAGTGCCATTTATGATTAACTTACATTAAAACTGTTACCAATAGCATATTGTAAAACAGAAGTGCACATACAGCACATAAATATAATAGTTTACTTGCCAAGGACATAATCCGACTGCGTACATCTTTCAGTTTAATTTAGCTTATCATAAACTACATTTCCATCTTAAATATATATTAATGTAAACCATATCCATTAAAACTGGAGTTTCACTCCCTGCATCTTAGCTTACGATTCATATTACAGTACTTTAAAGTCAGAATGAACACTCTTATCATTGAGAAGAGGTCTCTGTCAGGTCTTCTCTCACTCTACATCTTTGGCAATGCTTCACAGCAACACTCTTGCTCTTCAGGCTTAGTTTTTTGCTAGTTTTACTAGTGACAGTTTAGTCTCACCTGAAGGAAGATAACTCTGGCATCTCACTCTTGCTGTTTGAAAGAGCAGGCCGCACAAACGCCCTCGCTGTTGAAATAATGGAAATCCTACACTGTAGGAGAAAATCAACATTGCGTAAAACACATTAATAACCATCTTAAAGATCGAAAAGATGCATGACCAGCAGGCATGACAGCGTTGACCCACTGCCAAAAGACGCCGCTTGGTGCCTGCTGAATCGGTGGCACCGCGTTGGGAAACCTGCTGGGCTCAACAGGCTGCTCCGGCCACGCGAGGCCAAGGCTGGTGTTGGGGCCCCCAGCGGCATGGCCAAGATCCCCAACCTATCAGGCTGTGGAAGGCACCCAAGTCTCAAAACCAAGGGCTGCAGGAACTGCATGTGAACCTGTGAACCCTGGCCACCTATTTAAGTTGTAGGCGCTCCGCTCAGCAAATCTTCCCTACTGAGATCACTTACTCGCTTGCGCTGGCCCCAAAGGACTCACCAACACTGAACTGGTCCAAGGGCTACAGGTCAAGTCCTGCCGTCTCGGAGGTGACACCAGCAGGCAGCCCATGAAGAGCAGATGGTGTCAATGGACTTGACCGTCCTTCATTCTCCAAACTCACATGGGTAAAAAGATGCAAAACTAACTCAAAAAAATACCTTTCTCTTATATGCTGTTGGTCCTACTAAAAATATTACATGTAGAAAAAATAAGTTTAACAGAAATATATTCTCTCAGTATGTAGTGTATGGTTTAGGTAAACAACAGATGTATTGCCAAATATTGTGAAACAGTTAACTTCAATATCCTCTTCAAAGAGCTTAAAGACGACCAAAAAAGCTTTAAGCTGAAAAGCTGAGTTCAACTTTTGCCTCTTGGATAATTCCCTTTGTTTGCTCTTCAGTGGCACTTTCTTGTAAAAGGTTAGTAATATGGCATTATAACTGCAGAGCCTCATTCCTTTAAAGTGCCAGCCAAGTATTTAATTTTGTCTAGGCTAAAATGGAAATGAGAACAATGCTCAGACCCACTGCTTGAACAAATACATGCGGTTCAACCTTCGTGCTGTGCTGAATCCCTCTGTCGGAAATGCTCCCACAAAAATGGAGATGCAATGGAAGACAAACAGGAAAATATTCTGGAGAGAAAGAATGAACAAACGTACGTGCGTGTAACTGCATGTGTGACCAGGTTATTTTAGCACTACAATGCTGACACCAAGCAGTGGATTTATAAGGAAGGCTCTCAAGGCAACTAAAATATTGCATATGTTCCTACTGCCTTTTCTATAGAGAGGTTTTGGCCTATCAGCTTTCTTGGGGAAATGTTGTAATTAGACTCACGCCTTAGAAATGGGTGTTTCTTCATAAGGACAAGTATGATAAATTCAGCTCTTATTTTACCAACTATAGAGTGTTTTTAGGAAACAAAACAAAAACACGGCTTGGCATGTGAAGTGAAATCCAACTCAGCAGCGTGAGCCTGAAAGTCAAAAATGAACCCAAAAAGGCAGGATTCCTGCTAGGGATTCAGAGTACACAGGCTTGCTGCAGAAAATTCATTTCCACCCAGTTACCTATTTATCAACATGCTCTTTTTCTTTTCCAAAACAGACATAAGAAGCAAAATATAGTAATGGCCATGTTAGATCCTACTTAAGGCAGAATATAAGCATGCAAAAATAATATATTCCAATAGAAATCTAGACAGGCAGTCTACAGACTTCTAGCAATTGGTAGAAAAATACAGCATTTCATACATTCATACAGGTGCAATTAAGGATAGAGTAATGGTGTAGAAAATGGGTTAGGACAGGAGTTACTAAAATGTAGAAAAATAAACTACTTTTATCATCATTTGTGATGTTAAATGTTTTTGCATCATTAAAGAGAGTAACATTGCTCTGATAAATAACAACATCCTGTAACATTGCATTCAAAATCCAAAGTGGATAAATAACTTTTTACAAAGCAAATAATAAAACCTATTTTACATGTATCCCCCACATGCCAGACAAGCTGTACCTCTTCACAAAGTACCAGCAGCTGAAAGCAAGTCCTGAGATCACCCAGACCTGCAGACAACCTGCAGGAAGGGCTGGGCTCTAGGCAGAATGAACGGGCTTCAAATCAGATGTGCTCTGAGCGCCCCTAATCCAAATTAGGATTCCAAAGTGCTGTGGAATCACAGTTCTTTTACAAAGAACCAGCAGTCTATACATGTCAAAGCATGGCATAAGCTCCGTTCTAGGAAGCAGTGTCTGAGCCTTTCCTCTCATGTAAAAGTCTCCATTGGGAAGGCTGCTCCAGTCAGCCAGGCCCTGCAGCTCTCCAGCAGCCCCTGCCCTGGAGCAGCTCCTGGTGCAGGAATGCACAGCAACGGATCATGCAGGATGGGAAGAGGGGTCCCGGAGGAGCTGGCTCTCTGTCAGTCCAACCGAAGGTACAACCGTTACCTCTAAACCTTACCTCTCTGCCTGTCGAGCACAGCTGCAATGTTAGTATGATCAGTGTGAAGAGAAAATAGCATTTATGCTTACGGGAACCTAACCCACGAGCAATGGGGTTCTGTTCTACTCGTATTAGCCCAGAGGGCTTGGTCCTTCCTGCTGCCTGAGAAACTTGCCTTGGAGCCACTGGGAAGAGGCTGAACAAGAGTTGTGGTCGCTCTGCACCACACACTGCGACTCAGGATCTAACAGGTCCCATGAACCTTATCTGGGCAACTTCAGCTGCACAAAAGCTTGTACAGAGCAAACGTCAAAGCCCCAAGAGTGAGAAGAAAGATCAAAGCTTTTAATATCTAAAATCCCATAAAATCACAGTGTCTCTGGTTCCCTGTGGTGCAACTCACCCCTTCAGCAACAGCCAAGAGAGGGTCTGTACATCACCGACCTTCTAGTCCGTCCCTTACAACAGAGCAGCTAGTGCCTTCGTTGGCCACAGTAGTACCTAGACCTTGTGGTTGGATGTGATGAATAGACTGAATTGCACTTGGTTTTTTCTGTGGAGGAAGGCATCTTGACTCCATTATGAAAAATCCTTTTTTTTTTTCTTTCAAATAACCTAAAATTGTATTTCCTTCCAATATATTTTTAAAAAGTTCTACCACCAATTCAGCTTTTCATAAAATGGACAGACGAGATTGAGAGCAGAGGGGTTAGTTCAGACAGTAGAAGGAATGAGGGAAGGAAGAAACAGGAGTGAGAGGCATGCTGCTTTTCAGAAAAATCATATAAAATCCACAGAAATTTGTCCCACATATAGGTCAGCCATTCATCCAGGATTTCTTTTTACCAAACAGACCCTACAGTCAGGAATAAAGCGGGTTGTGGCACCTGATTAGAAGCCAACTGTCAAGTCTGTAACATTCAGGTCTGCAGAGATGCTCCCAGTCGCATTGACTAGGACTGCGGACGCAGGATAAATCATCTCTTCAACAGTCACGTACGTTCCCGTTAAAAATCCAACAACTCCAATGATAGCTATAAAAACATCTTTAAGTACCATCCATGGACTTAAATTTTCCTTGTAGAATGTGAGCATTTCAACGAGAGGAGGCAGAATCAACGCCAGGGTGCTGCTGCTGACAGCTCCAACGAAAGAAATCACCAGGTCCAGGCGAGGGATCAAAATTGCTACAGCACCTAAAAGGCAAGAAAAGAGATTTAAGACCCTCCAAAATGGACACAAAACCTCGTGACCCCTTGGCATTCTCACTATCCTTTCAGCAACTTTTACCTACAAACCTGTCACTGGAATAATCTTGGTCTCTACAGTTGCTTTCATTTTGCAAAATGCCTCTTTAATACTTGACCAGTTAACTAAATGAGAACCTTGTTCTGCCAACAGGTGAGTGTAAAAAGAGGGTCCCTGAAACTGCAACAGTCTGTAGAAGGAATTTATCCTTACAAGAGGACCAGAGTCTTTCATGACTTAAACCCCTTTTCCTGGCAACTGTAGGCAAGATACCCTTGTATTAATTTGGATATATCAGTTCGTCATGTAATCCTTCCAATCCTGTACTGAAAGACAGTTTTCAGAGGCCAGCTGACACAGACTCAAATATAACCCAGTGTGTAAGTGCAAACATCTGTCTTTTTCCCGCCCATGTGGGTACCCCTTCTAGCTGGAAAACATTTCTATCACTTCTGAACAAGACAAATAAATAACGTGGAAGAAAAGGCATGCAGAAATCTGGGGTAAAAACATCAGCACAGCAAGAATGTTGTGTAATACATTTCAGCTCTCCCATATCTTCCTTCTAAACTCATAAACCATAATAAACTCTTAAGATACAGGAAAAACTTGTTTGGCTTTGGAGCAACTAACCAAACTAATTAAACCAAATATTATAGAAATAATTCCTACAGCAACAACAAAAATGAACCAGCTGGGAAGGATATCCTTATATAGCACATGAAGATGAAGGCCAAAAAGTGCTTATCTGCTTTAGAATTTCTCAGGCTGAACTTTCCATTTGCAGAGTATCTTTGGTGGGTGTTGGCTGACACCAGCTGCCCTGAATTCTGAAGACCATGAAGATCACGAAGGGCAACACGCTCCAAATGCACACGCTCCTGTTCTGTATGGAGAGGGCCTGACCTGCAGAGCTGTGCATTGGCAAAATATGCTCGTGACGGCAGAGGCAGAGGTTAGTAATGCACAGCAGGGATCTGTTTGGATACCAGGGTGGCAGTCACGCGAGGCCACCGTGCACATCTTGCCCCTTTGCTAGCTCCCATTTCTATGCACTTCCACTTCTGAGGTGTCTGCAGAAGTTCAGTTCTGTTGACTCTTGGGTAAAGATGCAGACAAAATTCACATGAAAAACGTATACCTACCTCCTGTTACTACTGTGCTTTTTAATATGTACAGTCATATTGAAAGGGAGGTATGAACTCACAGAAATATAAAGGATAGAGAATTCTCCAACCGCTCTTGTTTGCAAGAATCAAACCATCTGTGAAGAAAAATCTATCAACTGCTTGTTATGACTATAGCTTAAGAAATACCTTGTGAATTCTCTGGAGATATGGGAGACACCACATGGCCAAAGAGGCTTTGACAGAGGGTGTCCTTCACACAAGCTCAGGAGCACCATGACACTGAACAGTAGATCAGCCAAGTGCTTTATTCCACTGTTATGACTAACTCAGAAAGTCAAACATCATAAATTGTTTCGTCCATTACATGGATGTGACATTTGAAGACTGGAAATGCCACATGTTTATACATTATCAAGGCCAAAGTTAAACTGAATGAGAAAGGAATTATGCCAAGGTTAATAAAAGTCATAAAGAACCCATCGCTCTGATTTTAGTGGTCATAACTCCCACTGGAGCCAAAAAAGCAGGTGCCACAAGCACCCGAGAAGAGCACGGTACTCACTCAGGTTTGCACAATGGATTGCAACTGAAAAATGGAGTTGAAGTCTATTTGCAACGAGTGGCGAAACGCTCAGCTAATGAATATGTTGAAAACTCTGAAGCAGAAGAGAGAGCTGCACATTTATTATCTTGCTAATTTAACAGATGCAGTGGGTGTATGCATTAAATATAGATTTTTAACTTCTGTCCACAATTAAGCAGATACTCATTAATTTTACAGTTCATAGCTTTGTTTGAAATGTTCTGCTTGATTACAAATAATGAGAGCATTTTTCATGCTTTTAAGTTGGAGAAAAATAAAACTACACAGTTCATAAATGCTTCAGTTTACAGGAAAGCAAAGTGCTGTGCGTTGGTTTGGATTTCGTCAAATGTTTGCCTGCTTCGTATGAATTCTTAAGAATTTGAATATTGCTGTGGGAGGGGATTTGAAAAAGCATCTGAAGTTTTATTTAGTGACTTATTTTAGTCTGTACCAATCCAACAGAACTATGATTCATGCTTCTTTTCTACCAGAGAATGTCTTCAAGGGTTAAGAATGGGGCCAGCTCTCCAAGAGACGCAAACAAGGGGCTTTTCTGCAGGCAGAACGCCTGATTTTCCCTGGCCTACTTGCACTTAAAAGTGTGAAGTCAAGGTGAAACGCTGAACCTTGATCAAGAGCCATGAAACTTTCTGTTCGGGAAGCTCTGGGAATCATAACTGAGGAAAGGAAGTCCTGCAATATTAATATGAGGCTTACTCTTTTGGTAACAGCTAAGTTGTCTGCAGGCTCCAGTAAAAGAGCAAGAGCCATATGAACAAAACATCTCACAGAGATAACGAGAGTCTGAAACATATTGCTCGTTGCATAGTGTGAAACTGCAGTCTGATCTCAAAGCCCAGCCAAGAATCCTGATTCTGCACTCTGGCTCGACCGTGTGCTGACACATTTGTGTGAGTCGGCTTTTCAAGGTGGGAATAGGGTCATAGCATGTTTTTATTAAGGACCATAGCATCCAGGTGGAAGAATATCCTTCATTTTATTCAGTTATTTCTATATAGCTTCATCTTCTGCAATCTTCTCTCCTTATTACAGAATCACCACATGATTAGTCAAATTTGGTCATTTAGGCAAATTTCAGAGAGATCACTGGCACCAAGAGCAGTTCCTCCATGTCTTTACCACCTTGGCCAACCAAGGTGAATTAGAATTGCAACTGAAGTGAAATACGTGATTACTCTATTCTAGTCCTTTCCCCAGTAATCAAACATTGGACTCTCTTGTTTCTATCAGAAAGTACTTCCTAAGCCATGCTACAATGAGCAAAAGGAGCACTATAGTAGTTAGGTTCTATGGCTCTATGTACATAAACACTGAGGTATGATTTTTTGGTTCTGTCCACACACAGATCAAAAGAAAACCATATTATGACTTCATCAAGAGATTGTAACAACATAGTTCACTTACAAGGTCTTTTTCTTTTCTTATAGGGCTCAATTTATTTATAAGCTGCTTTCTGGCTTCCTTCAAGATATCTGAAGGTTAAAAGGCTATTAATACTGATAGTAACTACTAAATTATCCTTTAGCCCAAATAATGAAGCTAAGTTTAATATTTCTTCCGTAAGTATTAGGGACTAATTCAAACAAGTAATCCATATCAGACCAAAACTACGGCTGAGTAAATTGTCCTAACAACAGATTTTTAAAATATACATGGTCAAAGAGATTGGGGGGTTCTTAAGTATGTCAAGGAAGAGCTGGAAGGAGGAAGGGCAGATGTTATAAGGGAGAAGTAACTGCACACAGCTAGAGAGCAACAGTTGTCCCAAGCGACACACAACCAGTTGTGCTGACGAGGTCCATGTCTAACAAAATGAAAGGGAACTCCCATCCCCCAGATGTCACCTACTGACGCTGCTGCAAGACACTACAGCTTGCTTCAGGTGCAAAAGAACAACTGCAGATACCGGCCACTGCTTCACCCATTTCGAGAGGGACTTATCCAGGGCCCAGCTTGCTCCATTGCAGGAGATCTGGAGGATATTGCTCCTCTCCATTTAGTTAATGGGAATGATGATGCTGTATCCTCTTGGAAAGATATTTTCCAGCTCATGGTATATACTAAAGCTCCTATAAGCTCTATCTTAACCCATTTCACTTCATCAGCCTAGATATGTTCGTGATCTCTCATGTTTAATATTATCCTCAGTTACAAACAAAGCATCTTGCTGCTCCATGGGGTATGCAATTTTCCTGTACATGCTAACAGCTAAAGCAACTGGACTGACTCTATGCAAGGAAGTAAATTAACTTGCCCAGATAAGCATCTTACAGAGATTGGATAAATCTGGAAATTGTGCCCTGAAATGTTATCTGGGCATCTTAATTAAGTTTCTTGCAGTAGTTTATAAACCTCTTCCTGCTAACCCTGTACCCATCATCTAAGAGAAAGTTCACCTGCTGATAAAAAGCCATCTGTGATGCACTAAAGTGTGTCAAAGACAGGGCTCAGCCTTTCAGATCAGATCTCCTGAAGTCACACCAGTCATCCCAGGGTCTCTTTGATATTCAGCAGAAGGAACTGCAGAACTGTGTGGAACTCACTTGACTTACATATCTACTCATAGGTTGAAATAAACTGTCCTATAAAAGTGTCTATTTTTATTTCATTGAGTTTGAAGGTACTCTTAGCAGAATAGCTGGACAAATTTTACTCTCAGTGCTTGCACAATTCCTGTATATTTGTCAAGGGGGGCATCCTTCAGGACAAGAAGAAGACTGAACTCAGGTCTCCTCCTGGCCAGGAGCTCTGATGATTAAACTGGCTTCCGAGCACAGCAAAAGATAACATGCATCAAACCAAGAACATCTCTATTTGCTGCAGGTGATTCTCAGATTTGGGTAAACCCCAGTTACCCCAACGGTGAGTGTTTAAATATTCAGTCATGCAGCTCAGGCAAAGTCAGACCAAAACAAACTCTATGTGTTCCTCTTCTCCAACATTAAATCAAAAGATTGGAGCACCAATATATTAAAGTCTTTAGCATACATTTTCAGAACATGTGGAATTTAAAGACTTTCTAAATGCACAAAACAAACCCCTGTTTTTAACAAGAGCCTCGTGGTATGGCAAAGGAAGACAATGTGCTTTTTAGCAGGGGAAAAAAAACGTCCTCCATTAAGTTACTAGAGAATTCCATCTACAAGCAAAATGGCCACATTTGTACTTAAGTTGTATGAAAAAAACATGGTATGCAGATCCTTGTGGAAAAACAGAGAAACAAACAGGAAACACCCTTGCCATAATTCTTCCCTTGAGATATGTTTATTTCCATGTTTTAAAAAATATACTCACTATTCTTCCCTTGAGATATGTTTATTTCCATGTTTTAAAAAATATACTCACTGAATGGAAATACTCTGTGCATTTAGAAAGTCACTATACAGCAGTAATAGGAGAGGCAACAGACCGAAGCAGAACACAGGAACTCCCGTTGGATATTAGTAAATTTTTTTTTTTCTTTGTAAACCATAACCAACATACAGCTAACTGGAGCCATGGTCCCCAAGACTGATGTTCTTGACAGAAAAGCAGATTAAAGAAGACTTCAAATTAGACTTTTGATCTCCCCTCTAAAAGAAAGTACAAGCTAAAACATACCTTGAGGAGCTCTGTGAAGCACAGGGTATTTTACTGCAGCGTCATCTCACACGCTCTCAGAAAGATGTTTTGCTTTTAACTTCCGCTAATCAGAAAGGCCACAAATCTGCAAAACTGCCCGCCACGCTCACGTGCAAAGCTTCACTGAGTAGAGATCCCATCAAGTACAAAAAATATTACATCTAGCTTGGTACAACTGTATTTTCAACTTGTTTTGCGCAGTTCAGATCAACAAACAGGCAATTAGAGTCTCCTGTTCTAAAATCCCAGCCTTTCCTTCCTATCTACTCTCCTTACTGCTCAGACTGACATCCCCTTCTTCCTTTCAGCATATTGCCAGGGTCCCAGATAAACTACTGCAGCATCTTCATGCTGCCTTCTAACTCACCCCACCTTTTCTGCAAGGCTCTCCTCTATTCTGCCCATTTTTTCCTCCTATACCTCCTGAGACAGAAAAACCTCCCCTCGAGGGTTCATAGTGCAAGCAGAACCGTGTTGATGGCATATGGAAGAATAAATGTAAGGCTGTTATTAATCTGAAGACAAGCTGTCTAATGCAAATAGTTCATTAGAAGTATTTGTGAATAAAGAGCTTCATGCACAAGCAAAAACAACTGTATGTATTGAACAAACCTACATGCATAACACATTTTAGATAAGGATCTTGATATTAAATAATTGTAAATTAGAAAGTTATTTTTTCTGAACAGAGCACTAATTAACACAGGGTTTGAGGTGGTGTTGGTTTCACTCAGGTATTCACTGAGGCATCAAGACATACATTCAGAAGATGATTTCTTTAAAAAGTATGCAGAATCAATCATAAAAAAATCTTTTTTTTTTTTAACTCAGCTAATTAAAATGTATACTTGTAAACGCTGGTTCAGTCTCAACAAAACCAAAGAAGTACAGGACCTGAATTGCAGCTACACTGCACACAGTGGCAAATTCTACCTTGACACTCGAGAAAGAGATTTACAGCCAGGATCTAGGACAGCCACACATCTCATAGGGTTTTGCTTTATTTCCTTTGGAGTGAAAAACTCTTTCATCAGGCTCTTGCAGCAATGCACAAGATGCTCTGAGACACCAGAAATACTTCACTTTGAACTCTCACTCGCCCTCGCACTACTACTCACTGCTGATAACACCTTTACCCCGTGTTGGTATGAAACAGCAGCGTCCTACAAGAGAAAATTTATAATTTAAATAACCCCGACCCTCCATAACATGAGGTGAGCAAGGACACGGTGCCCACCCATGAGAGCAGGGCCGTAATAACCCGTCCAGGGCACGGGCAGATGTGGTCTCTGCCCAGAGGCCTCCACATCTGCACGCCAAAGATGTGAAACTGCTTCATTATTTTAGTTGGCATCAGAGAAGTTTGCTCACTCTTAGTTAAACGTCAAAGCACCAGTTAATAAATTGCTCAGCCTTCTAAACCTATTCACAGGGGGCTGCGTCTACAACTCCACATAAAATCCTTGAAAATCCTCTTTTTTACTAAGTGTCCCTTTTGGATACTAGGATGTAAACCTAAATTGGTAGTGAGAGACTAGGGAGGTTTCTCGTGCTGCAGTTTGCAGGAATCACATCACTGAGACTTCCACAACCCTAACACGTGCAGATGCTCGGCATATACACCCTGATTTATGTGCAGAGGTGTTTCAATGGACTGCATCTGTGGGACCACATCGGATCGTGTGGTTACACCGTTATCCTTGAAATGCATATTTATTCGTTTGTTTAGCAAATTTATAAATTTGATTTATTTGTAAAGCAAATTATTTTCAGCTTTGTCACTCAAAAAAAACCCTGTTCAGACCTATTTCAGAGAAATAAGCTGTTATGTACAACTAGATTCACCAAATGAGTGTAAAGCATGAAGCAAAATGCACTAATATTTAAGGCTACATAGCTAATCCTACACCATCACTGTCCCCAAACGCAACTGCCTTGAGACATCTCCCTGAGCAGACCCACCAGATTAGTAAGTCTGTTATTAAACTTCGGTCCCCTCTGCCTCAGTCTCCTACAATAAACTGCTGCTCCAGGACAGCTGAGGGGTTCTCAGCGCTGCGAGCAAAAGTGAATATTGCTGATCCAGGGACCAAACTATTTTAGCAACTGGAAACACTGGTGAAAAGAATTGAGCGCAGGAGTAAATCCTTGAATACTGCTCTGGAGCTGCTGGAAAGGTAGCTAAAAAAAAGAAGAGTCTTTTGGCTATATATCTTTTGGTTGCTGTATGATGTGAGCAAAAAATAATGCAATTAAGATTAAATTTTAAATACTTATCTTTGGAATAGTTAACACTGTGCATCTTTACCCTTCTGGTTTCTTGACCTATTTCATAATCAAAACTTACATTTTTCTATTAAAGATGACTATATAGGAACAATTGATTAAGATGAAGAAAAGTACGCAAATGCTTCTGGGGATATTTTTCACTAGAAATGGACACCATCAGGCGGCAAAAAATCATATACATTGTGTTAGATAATTTATCTTCTCTAATTACAACCTAAAGACTAAAAATTTATTAAATAAGAAATTAACTGGATTTGTAAAAGAGAAAATAAACCTCTTGGTTATGACTTCTTCAAACGTATCTTATTTTCAGTTACAGATCTTTTCCTGAATATGACAAAAAATGTATTACATGCTAAAAATACATATCTCAAGAAAGGGTACTGGCAACCTCACCCACATGAGGTTGGGATTCATGCCATTTCTAGGGATTTAGAAACGTTAAGAAACCTATAGCAGGTTCAGCAAGCAAGAAATGCTCCTCCTTTAGCCACAAAGGACAGATTGTGTCCACCGTAAGCCTTGTTATACCCACTTCTAAAAACCACAAGCGACTTCCAAATCCTGTTTAAAACATTATGCAATTAAATTACCCTTTTCCAGGTCTCCTTACTTCCCGGCAATACGATCTGTAACAATCAGTAAAAAACAAGGAGCCTCTTAAACATGTCATGAAGAAACCACGACAGCCACGGGGACGTTGCGAGAGGGATTTGATGGCGCTTTGATCAGATTTGGGTGGATGTCATGTCTGGGGCAAACCTCTTCCACTGAGCGATCCTGCTACTCCAGACACCCAGAAACGCATCCGATTTCATTCTGCACTCACGTCATATTCTCAAAAGGAGTCCACACTCAAAGTGTCTGAGACTGCCCAAGATTCTGGCTTTTGTCATGGACATCCAAATTCACTAGTTTAGCAACTCCTGAACCATCCAAAAAAACGGGAGAGTTTCACATGCTACTTAAGCATATAGTTTTCAGCTAAAAAAAAAAAAAAAAACCACAAAACCTTTTTCTATTACTGCTGATTTATCAGAATATATTTTGGCATTTTTAAAGATCCTGGAGTAGCTGATTCACTTATATTTTGTCAGTGGGATTCTCATATTTTCTGCAGGGCTTTTAAACTTGATCGCTAGTTCACCACTTAAAAAGGAGGGAATACATTTTAAAATCTGTACATGTGTCAAAATATAAATTATCTAAGCAAAAAGGTTGCATTGGGACTTCTGGGGAAGCACTCTTCTGAAATTACATGCTTTCCACATTTCTCAAGTTCTGCACTCTGGAAACTGTACTTTAAAAAAGGTTTTTACTTTGGAATGAACCAGTTTATTCTTCTGCTCTATCACTGTCAACATAAAACCACAAGCAGTTATCATATCAACTTATTGCCAGCCACCCAGCAAGAGCATTCACCTAACTATATATTTTACATCATGACGTGTCAGTCAACCTTGCTTGTTTTCCCTTGTCCAAGTCTGCTGAAAAGGTAAAAGTTGAGAAAACCCAAATCTTTCTGGTATTATTTCCTTCATCTTCAACCTCAACAAGCAAAACATTGTTACACAAAATGTTTCTTGCACAAGGTTCCACCTCACTGCCAAAAAACTATATAGTGCGAATTTAAAAATACAAACAACTCCAGAAAAAGAGAAAGCCAAGAGCATAAAGAGTAACCTCATTCTTCACATATGAGGTTACAGCCCATAGTAACAGTCCTTCAACAGGAGATCTTCCCTTTGAAGAAAAAAAAATGTTTTAATAAAAACTGGATTCTTTCAGTTTGACCTGATATAACATGAGACACACGAGCTCCCAGGACTTCCCTTTCCATCTACCCCTGTCTTGTTGGAGAAGGTCATGTTCCTGAGAGAAGCTCTGGCATGGGTAGAAGGCCACAATTTTTAAAGATTTAGCAGAGATTTATTCTTGGTCCTAAGCTACGCATCGATCCTGTAGAAAAATGCACAAAGGATAATGAAAGTGTTAAGAGAAGTATATTATTCATCAAAAAGTGACTGTGGAAGTGAGAGTTCTTTTTAGTTTTATAATTTAAGCTGTAGCCAGTTTTATAACTGCTATAACTTCTCCTATGACAAGTTAAATGTCCAACTGAAAAATGAACTCCTTAAGTGAGTCCTTACAGCTCCAGGATTTGACTGATTTGTATAGGATAGAGGAAGGATGCTCAGGATGATAGGGAACCAAACAAGAATTTATTTGTAGAAGAAACAGAGCAAAGAACCAGAAGGGATCTGGGTGGATTAGAGACTGGAAAAAAATAATGTATTTTATCAGTCTGTGGTAAGCATTTCAAACAAACATCTAAACACTATCAGGAGTGACAAGAGGTGCAACAGTTCTAAAGAAACAGGCAATAAAGGTTATTTTACAAGGTGTAAAAGTACAAGAACAAGCTGATCTTCTCTTGAAGACCTTACAAGCCCCCATGGCTGTAGTATTTGAGGTTGTATATCCTGTAACACTTTATTTCCATAAGCAAATGAAAAAGCACCATATTCTTAGGAAAAAAAAAAAAGAAAATCAGTGCATTTCACTCACACTTGGTGACTTTGAGGGCATCACTTCCTCCCCCCATGCTTCAGCTTCCTTGTCTGTGAGATGCCATAATAATACAGACGTCCTTCCTAAGGCACTTTGACAGCGGAAGAAAAAAAACCATGAAAGCAATAAACTCTAATATCACTGCAGTAGCTGTTGGAGCTTGAGTGCTTATGCTGGAACTCTGATAGGAAAGAATATTATCCTTAATCGTGCATGTGCTGATATTTGGCTGCCCACAAGTGCTTTGCATTTGATTTTAAGGGTGGTTTTCTTCCCATTCCAAACTTGACTGTAATGCTTTTAAGTGGATACGAAATGATTCCCATAAATACACTCTGTAAAGTGCTAAGGACTCCCACTGGATAAGAGGCAATACTAAGTATCAAGCACAGGATATTACTGCATTATAATGGCACCTCTTCATTAGCAGGCATTACAACCAAAGTGACAACCACCCAGAGCAAAGGGAAGGTGGTGCCTGCTGGTAACCTCCCAAATAGAGCCATGCAAGCCTGGCAAGCAAGCGAACGTCCCTCCAGCCCCAGCCCACCCCACAGCAGCAGTAAATGCAGTCCTGGGGTCTCTTCTACAGGTCTTACAGAATCAACACCTCATTTTCCATGGGACAAAAAAAAACCCAAAACTTTTGCTTTTTCCCCCAACATTTTTTGTTTTGTTAATGTTTAATTTTGTTAATGTTTAAACTGCCTCTTGCTCCTCTTGAAATAAGGAAAAAGTCTGAGAGGCAAGATTTCAGATATAATGTTTAATTAAACTTTAAATTAAAGCAGGTATTAGCTGCATAATTAATCAATGAGCAGACTATTAAAGACACTAGGATTATCTTTGTTGGGATATAAGCTACTCTGTTACCCAGAAGTTCAACATCAGTGTAAAAGGACTTGCTGCAGGAGACCCAAACAAGGCCACTGCCACAGTCTGCCTGTCTCAGCGTGGGCTTTTACCAGCTAAAGTTTGCAGAGTTGATGTTAGGAAAACTTGAGTTGGATTTAAGAAAAAATACTGCAGTTTGGAGGGGGAAAGGATCCTGAATTTCGTCCTCTCCGTTTCCATGCCCATCCAGACTTACTCTTCTCCGCAGGGCTGGGTCCAGCCCAGCACCCGTGGCCCGGGGCAGCCAAGGCCGCCGGCTCTCGCTGCCCAGGCCAGCGCCAAGCACCGGGCTGCACAACAGCCTGGGAACAACTCCCCCGCTTTTAAACCCGTGTCAAACGCAAATACGAAACACAAACGGCATCAGCTCGTCAATTCGATTCCCCAGGCGAGCCCTTCCCCTGAATTCAGCAGCATTCCTCAAAGACAACTTCTCTATGAGATCATCAGCTCATCGCTACTTAATCCATCTGAAGTGGCTTAAGTATTGGCTTAAATACTGAAATTAGCTTAAAGTGGCTAAAGTGGTTATTTTGCATTGTCAATTTTCCATTATTTTGCAATGGGAACCTAACCGAATCTGCCTTTATAAATTACCTTTAACTTGGTAATCCCATAAAAAAAATCAGATGTTCAGTGCCAACAACTACAGATTCATATTTTCAGCTGTTTCTGTGTGATTTTTAACACTTTTGTCACCTGCTAATAGCAATAAGTATATACCATAGCTGCATCATTATTAAGACTTCTTTCACTTCTGATAAACTTACAAGTAGCTTAATCGGGTTAATTAATAAAACCAACTACATATTTTCAGCGCATGGTCATACTGCCACTGGACTTTCAGATAAACAGCTGTATTAATATTTTTTTGAATATTATTGTGAAAATTATGTGGTCTACTTTATGTGGCCTAACAGGCCCCCCTATAGTCTGTAAAATAACAAAAATAAAATGGTAGTAGGCTCAGAATCTACCAAAACCCTTTTTACAACTAAAAATTGATAAATGCAATTACTCCAGCATTAGATCTGGATCACACTATATTTTCATGTAATATTTAAATTTCTCTCAGTCACACTAGTGCCTCTTCCTATTGGAAATGCTCCACAGCTGCATAAATGAAAGCTTAACACGCAGCCCATGGTCTGAATTACCCAATAAAAAGAGTTAAGCACAGTGACTATAAGAACAGCAACAAAGAATCACCAGGCTGTCAGCAGGAATTGCTGGGGCAGTTAAAGAAGGAATATTTATGTAAATATTTATATGATGCACTATTTTTATTATTTTAAAGGCTTTTAAAAAGTAACTATTCAGAAGTGGTATATAAATCTTTATTGCCTTTCCATGGTGTGGGTATCATTGGAGTAAACACCCTCATCTCCACTTAAAAAAGGCAGCTGGATTTGCTTAAGTATTCCATAAATTAGGTGTCAGATACAAGAGTTCCTCTGTGTAAAACGGTCATAAAATGGAAGACTTTATTCCCTGGATATACATTCAAGCAGACACCAAGAGATGTATTGCATATCCTATAGGAAAATATTTTAATAATGTTAATTTAAAAGAACCTTCTTTCTCATAAAATGAGTTTCCTCAGATTCATCCTCCTCTGCTTCCACAAAGGCTAAGACATCCTAACAAAAAAATGAGGTATATATTAAAAGATTACGCAACAAGTATGAAAAAGATACACATTTCAACAAATATTCTGTAGGTTTCAGAGAAGAATAAACTGCAGCTTCACTGTGACACATAAATGGGTATCCCGTGTTACCTAACAGATTTTTAGAAACGGAATTTCCATGTGCTGGAAAATTCTTCCATGACAAGGTCCTTTTACCCCAAGAAAACTATCACACCTAAATATTGACTAAAAAAAAAAAAAAAAAAAAAAAAATCAAGATTTCAGTTTTGAAATGTCAACCCAGAAATGCTAATATTGCAATACTCCTAATGCCATTGGATTTCACTTGAAATTTCCTATCAGGATGTAAGGACAGTTCCCATCATGCTGAAAAGTCAGTCTGAGAATCTATGGTATCAGCCGGGGTCTATGGGTACAGTCCCTTTTTTAACCAAGTCTTGACTTAACCCATTCTTTTGCACAGCACACATAACTTAGATGGACAACATAAATGTACTGGCTTTATTCTCCATGTAAATTGTGTCTATATATATTATATATATATATATAAACATTGTGTAGAATATGAGAATAAAAGGAAAGAGAATATAAGCACTCACTGGACTTTAAATTATATAGACAAAATTATGATTTTCTCAAAAAAAGTGTTTTTTTTCTTTTTTTTTAAGTTCAAACCAGAAAGCCCCTGATTGTTACTTGCTTTTATTGAAAATACATAGCAAATAGCTGACAGGCAGATCACCTGGGGTCTCTCTAGCATCAGAAAACACAACTGATATCTCTTTTTAGCTTTATTTGGTGGTCGGGTCATGTTACAAAACTCTTAATCCATCTGGGACCTTTATTTCCAAATAACCAGCATGCAAACCTGTATCATTAGGAATGTTAAGAGTTGCATAAAAATTTGGCAACTAAAAGAGAAACAGTGGTGAAAAAGCACATATGGGATTTCCATTTTGGCATTGCACTTAAGTGTGTATTTTATTGCACTGAATTTGCCCACATTAGGCATATCCATGCCTAATTGCCATGTGGATTAATCTTCTGGACTCAATCTCACAGAGTTCTATAAAGCCCCCAAAACATTAAGGGATCTATTAAAGACGAGAAGAGGAACACTTATTATACTAAAAAAAATACTTAAGACTTCAGCGCTCCATTTCATTTTGTAATCACAAGGTCTCAAACAGTTTCATAAAGGGTTTTAAGGCTCACTTTTTTGTTTAAAATTTAGCAGAGACAAAGTGCTTTAGGATATGCTGCAGAAGAAAGACCTTTGATGAGGAGGAGAAAAAGGCACGAAGAGCAGGACCTCATCCACCCCTTCTACTCGTGGTGTGAAGGTTGCTGCTATATCCACCCAGGAGGCCGTGCAGCCACACACGAGCGTCCCTGTTTTCAGAGCGAGTTGCAATACTTCAGTAAAACAGGGGAAGGAAAAATTCAAGAAAAAAAAGTAAATAATTATTAACCTGAAAACATTTCAAGGACATGATTCATTGAAAAATGTTTTATATTTTTGCTTTATTTTACTAGCAAACAGCACTTTCCTGCTGATTGTTCTGATGTGTTAAAGCAATATAACTTTATTATGAAAACAGCTCTTCAAAGTCTTAACTTTCCTGTAGGCTACTAAAGACATCATAAATAAATCACAGAGGGTTTAATTCTTCTACTCTTCTATGTGGATCTCAAAACTCATTATTTTTCCCACCTATTATACACAGTGTGGGTGGAGGGAACAAAGCAAAATAAAATGGAAATCAGTAAATTTTGACCTATAGCAGGTCAAAAAGAAAACCAACAATCTGCTACCACTCAGCAACTTCCTCTCCAGTCCTCTACAAAACAGCACCAATATTTGACAACCTGTTGTGAGAAGCAGCTTATCAAACCACTAATCACGAATAACACTAAGGCATCATTAATTTTGCAGCTTTTATGCTCATTTAAAACACTAGCAAGCAAAACGCCTGGAGTGACCAATTCCAGCTACAAAATAATTTTTAACAAGCAATTTAAAGCAAAGAAATTTTCTCTTTCATTGAAAAGAGGAAAAACACAGATGGATGCCAAGTACACAATCTGACAAAAAAGTTATGGCCCAAGTATTTTCTTTACTGCTAATTGTTTTCAAAATACAATCAAATAGCTCTTAAATATTTTCAAGAAATACTTTTGCTATATTCATCTTTTACAGTCTTTAAAAAGTTACTCTGTCTATCCTTCCTAGCACTTCGAAAGACAAACTCTGCATATTTGGCTCTGTGCATTTAGGTCTAAATGTATAAGCCACAAAATGTTCTTCCTTAGGTATAAGTTGGGAAATATTTTGAAAATAAAGGGCTTTTCTAATCAGAAGTCTTCCTCCTGACTGTAGCCTTTGTGCACAAACATCTTATCATTAGTAAAGGATGGCCTAGACGCCCACTGTTGCTTGGATGAGGTCTAGTGCTGCCACAGGTACATTCAAGTGAAGAATGTGGATAAAGTCCGAGAAACCCAGAAATTCAGAAGCAAAACAGACATACCCATCAATTCTCCGGTGAACTCTATGCACAGATGGAGACAACAGGGAATTCACTGGGTCGCTGTTTGCCTCTGCTAGAACCACAGTTAATTCTCTTGCTACACAGAGGTAGGAAAAACAAGTACCACGAGGGAATGAAGTAAAATGTCAACAATTTGTAAAACAAAAATGCACCCACATACATTTAGTCGAGTCATTTCCTTACTGCCCAGGGAAAAAGTATCTATCTCCCTGTGTCACATTTGTGGCTAAGGCGCTAAGAAACGTACACATTAGTGCTTGAAACATTGTACTAATCATTCAGCTCTCCTAGCTGGATCATTTCCTCTAATAAGTCTACAGGGTGAACAGTCTATGCAAAGAGAAATGAAATCCCAGCGAGAGTGCGGGCTGCTTTTTTATCTTTTTCCTTGTGTAAATTAAAAATTTCAAAGCAGAAATGGCTTCATTATGTAAGCTGCAAAGACTGGTAAGTATGATATTTGCTCTGTATTTTATATATGTTCCTAAAGTGAGATATGTGCATTTTAAAGGCTTTTGACAATGGGTTTTCTGCTTTTTCTCCCTCCATTGAATTGCTCCCCAGTCATCTTAATTCCTTTGCTTAATAGTGAGTTTGATAGGTCTTATTTATAGCATGCATCGGAAAACAACTTAGCATTTAGTTGTATCTAAGTGATTTTCAAAAGCATACTAAGCAACATTATAAGTCCCCTATAGAGTCAAGTACTTTCTAGACTTGTCAATTAGTCAGAGAAACTTATTTGAGCACAGAGATAACATTTAGCTGTTTATGCATCTGAATTGTTCTGAAAATAATTTTTCCCAAGGCTGAGCTGTTGTTTAACTAAACTAGTAAAGACAATCTGTGATACACCCCAGTCAAGTGAGAGAGCAAATACAGAAATTGAGTTTCTCTATCCTTCATAATGGGATAAATTGTAAGAAATACTGATCAGTTCAGCAGCACCACGGTTGGAAAGCATGATTAGGACTGGGATAAACCAGCCTTAGGCAGAAGTCACAGCCTCAAGTTTCAGGAACAGGAGGGGAACATGACAGGGCATCAAAGCCAGAGTCCAACTTCCAAGAGGACTTTAGCCAAGGAAGCTCTTCAGCCTTAGTTTTATGCTAGGCAGAAGGGAAAAAACAAAATGTATACTCCATATATAAATAAATTTACTTATTTTTATACTATTTTCACAAAAAAAAAAAGGCAAACTGGCTTTACAAAAAAAATAGCCATCTAGGTTCTATAAAGAGAGAGAGATTCTGTGAAAAATTATTTTTCAGTTATAAAAATAAATTATTTTTAGGAATTTATTAAATGGAATCTGTAACCTACCAAGGAAAGGTTAATGAAATAGTAATAAGCTGGAAATGAATAACAATGCAAAGCCAAGCAAAACAAAACCTAAAGTGAGAACAATTCTGTCTGGCTGCTCAAGCATCAGGAAGAAGGTCTAGTTACTACACAAGATTTTTACGACAACAATTCCTCCATCTTCTGACATCAGTTCTTTAAATGGCTTTCCCTTTCTGTTAGTGAAGGTGATTTCAACCTCATTTCATGATAATTTAATCTTCCTCAAATATTAGCTCCTAAAATCTTCTTCAAAACCTCTTCCTTAGAAAACTGAAGTTTTCAGTTTACATCTTTCAGCCCTGGTGAGGCCGCACCTCGAGTCCTGTGTGCAGTTCTGGGCTCCCCAGTGCGGGAGGGATGTGGAGCTGCTAGAGAGAGTCCAGCGCAGGGCCACAAAGATGATTAGGGGCCTGGAACATCTGCCCTATGAGCAAAGGCTGAGAGAGCTGGGCCTCTTCAGCCTGGAGAAGACTGAGAGGGGAACTGATCAATGTATATAAATATCTCAAGAGAGGGAGTGAGGAGGAGGGGGCTGGCCTCTTCTCAGTGGTGGCCAGTGATAGAACTAGGGGAAACGGCCACAAATTGAGGCACCAAAAGTTCCACAGGAACTTGAGGAAGAATTTCTTAACAGTGAGGGTGACAGAGCACTGGAACAGGCTGCCCAGAGAGGTGGTGGAGTCTCCTTCTCTGGAGATCTTCAAAACCCGCCTGGACATCACCCTGTGCCACGTGCTCTAGGGGACCCTGCGTGTGCAGGGGGGTTGGACTAGATGACCTCTACAGGTCCCTTCCAACCCTAGGCATTCTATGACTCTATGATCTTTAATTTCCATAGCAAACACAACAGTTTAACACAATTTCCTCCCGAGTGACACACTTTAGATTTCAGCAAGCAAGTTTTTGCTCCAGAAGGGCTTTAATCTTTAACTCATGACACCTTGTGGTTGTGCAGCTACCCACCTAAATTTCAGTAGACCTGTCCTAAAAACAAACAAAAAGCAACTAAAAAAAAATCCTGTATGGTTCCTAGATGGCTTCCCCCCAACTTTAAGTTCATTACGGCACATGATGATTTGGTTGTAGTGCAAAAGTACTGCTGGGCTGGGGAAGGAAGAAAGTGAAAAAGGAGAAGCGAGTACAAAAAGATTCTGGGACCTACCTGAAAGGGATTTAAACATAACTCACAGCAACACGGCAAGGCCAGATACATTTGGAAAATAAACCATAGTACAACAGTATTTCCAACTTTTGGCCTCAATTCAAGAACTTTGCTAGCTTTAGAAGTTTACTTTAGCAGAGCTTACTGAAACTAAAGTTCTTCAGTTTGTGATGCTCGTGAGCTCAGAGGGATCATCTAACTCCCATTTTGTGTCAAGTCTATGGATAGGACTATAAATAATTACTGGTACCCAGGGATGAGAAAATGACAAAGCTTGGGTATTTCTATTTTAAAGAAAAAAAAGATGAGTACCTTGTAAGCTCGCACTGCAGGGCCAGCAGTGATGCACCCCAACAGCCGGTGAGCAGCTCTGCATCCTGCACTCCTCCTGCAGGGTTCTGAGCAGCTTTCCTCCAGGCTGGCAGAGCAAAACGAAGCCTCCCTTTCTCGTCCACACAGGCTCCTTTTCAGCAGAAAAGGCTGAAGCAGGCACGCTCCTCCACCCTTCTCACTCCCAGACCACGTTACTGACTGATACAAACACTGAAACTGCATTGGGACGAGTAGGTGAAAAGGAATGACTATTCAACAGGAATCTGGCAGAATTTTATGGGGATTATGCCACTGTGGGACATTTCATATAGAACTGTGTATTCTAGTAAATCTTTCAAGGTTTTAGCACATCCAGAGGCTCATTTCTCTTACCATCTTAAAGACTCTGCATAGCACAAGGAAAAAGACTGTCTTTTCGCTGGCTTCACACACACCAAACATGTTTTACAATCAAAATAACTAGATGATAACGGATGAAAAAATAAACATATACATACACACATAACACTAACAGCAACTGCAACAGATTATGGAAAGTCTGATGTAAAAAGACTACATAGAAAGTGAGGAGGGGCAGATACTCAAGAGAGGAACTGAAATAAAAGTAGAGCAGATATAAGATGAAGATGTCCAGAAGGAGGGTAAGGGCATAAAGTAAAATAGAAAGAGGAGAGCAGGGATCAGACTGTTTAAGGAATTAGCTGAAGAGAACAAATGGAGAAAGAACAAAAAGTCATAATTCTAAAGGAAAGGAAAACTAGAGCTAAATGGAATGTAACTGTAAGGTAAGATATCGTTCTCCCTTCAGGGGAGTGAGAATCTCACTTTCGAGTTCAGCTTGGTTTTATAGACATGAATAGAGAAACTGGGGAAGACCGAAAGGAATACGTAATTTTATTTTTAATACATATCACAAAACAAAATGAAGAAAAGGTACTTGCTCCTGTTTACGAATTGCTTTATTCCTATAACACAGAAGCTGCTACCCCGCAGAGTTCATAGTCTATCATGCATAGCTTAGGGAAAGAAAAAAAAAAAAGGAAATAAAAGGAGAAAATATATTCAAATACATTCTAAGATGCAGCAGTTGCACATCAGGACAAACACTTGGCCTACTTCATTATTTAGCATTCCTACTTTTGGCTTGACTTGTGTTTGCCAGAGATAGGAAAGGTAGTCGATTTTACATTACCAATCAGCAGCCAATAAAGTTGTACATTTTAAAATTAACCCTTCCTGATATGGCACTGCAAAGGATCCAAAACGATTCCATTTCTCCATGACAGAACACTTAAAGAAAAAAAAAGAAAAAAACCTCTCCTGTATTACACCACAGTTTAAAGCAGCACAAAATAAAACCTGACAGTCTAAAATTTAGTGGTGTTGCTGGAGACCCATACGTTTAGAAAATACCTGCTTTAGTTAAACACCGAGGAGCAGCCTGAAGAGCCTGACAAGCTGTAATCAACATGTTAGCGCTGCTCACTTATGTCTGAACTGCGCCAAAGGCAGCGTGCGCTGTGGCAGCTGCAGAACGATGACAATCTAAAACCTGCAGGAATAAGCATAATTTCTACATCAGAAGTGTTGGCACAGCGATTTTTTTTTTTTTTTTTAAAGTATGTCAGAACATGGGAGTTTTGGCTGCTATTCCAGCTTCTATGAAGCTGAAGCTTCAAGACAGGGTAAAAAGAATAACCGCTATGAATATATTGCAGATTTGTAGCACTGCAGAAATCGATAGTCCTCTTACTGGATTTCCTCTAAAATTTTCAGCTCGAGAATTACCTTAGGGATGAGACGTACCGTGTGTGTCCTGCTCCTCTGTTGACTACATTGAATTTCAACTCAGTAGTCTCGCACCCTTGGAGTTTGTCTAAGCACAACTGCAAACATCCCTCAAATGCAGGCAGAACTTCCCGTGGCAAATTCAGGCAAATCTTCAGTTTGTGCCCGTTGCCTCTTGTCCTGTCACTAGCCATCACTGAAAACAGCCCATCCTCTTGACGGCCTCCCTTAGGATACTCGTACAGCTGATATGATCCCCCTCAGTCTCCTCATCCCCAGACTGAACAGGCCCAGCTCTCCCAGCGCCTCCTCATAGGGGAGATGCTCCAGAACACCTTTGTAGGCAGATTCTCTCCAGTGGCTCCATGTCTCTCCTGTCCTGGGGTGCCCAGCACTGCTGGTGTGGTCACCCCAAGGTTAAGCAGAGGGAAAGGATCAACCTCCCTCAACCGGCTGGCCACGCTCTTCCTCATGCAGCCCAAGATACCACTGGCCATCTCAGCCACAAGGGCACATTGAAATCCGAAGCAGCGTAGCACATCCTTACAATGAACACTCAGCACTTTGCACTGATGGTTGCTGGAACAGATATTTAAAATAAATGTCCAAATACCACTGATTTTGGAAGATATTCAACTGAAATTATGTACTGCTCAGTTGGCTCAAATTTATACTGAACTGCAGAAATAGCAACTGAAATTAATGCAAGGCAATTTCAGCTTGCATATTTTCTGTGGCTATACTTTCAAACTCAGGTGCTTAAAAATAGTCAATATTAAATCTCCCTCATACCATATCTCTACATTCTGGCTTCTGATGAACAGACTGGTTTCCTTGCAGCCTGATCACCTGTGGTTGTCTATGACACACTAATGAAATAATCACATCTTCCTAATGGCACATGCTACAAAACTACCAGTTCTTTAAATCTGAACATCAGAATGTTTTCATGTAAGCAAAGCTGAATATCATTTTGGCATCTAATCAAATCATAAATTGCTTCCCAGGGAAGGAGTGAAATTTCCAATGACTTACATATATCAGCACAAAACTAATTGAAGATGAGTTTCTGAATGACTGCATTTAAGCTAAGTATCAGGCACTAAACAGCATGACTTGAAGAATGAAATAAAGAAATAAACAACTCAGGGATCTGGAATACATCAAAGCAGCATTAAAAAAATAAGAAAAAAAATGTCCCATCAGGATCTAAAGTTTCTCAAATGTAAGTGCTTTTACCATTTGGGATTTTTAGAAATTGACTACTTAGGAAGATCACTTTGTAAGTTATATTTTCTCATCTCTGAAAGGTTACAGCTTATAATCATGACTACAGAATGGTGACATTTAATGAGATTACAAGACTATTTTATATAGTTATATTTATGGTTTAGTACGAAAACAAGTCATTGAAAACTACTAACTTACAAAGACTTAAAAAGTCCAATAGGTTTTCTAATAGCAAATCAAAAAGATACTCGGCAGCAAAATATCAAACAGAAGCATCACTAGTGGCATTTTGCAGGGACCAGCATAGGCACTATTTCTGATATTGATAAGAAAATAGGGACTAGCTATTAATACAACATACTGATTGGGGTGTTTATAGCTATAGGTAACACAGAGTAATATAAAAGAAATCACAGAATGGTTGAGGTTGGAAGGAACCTCTAGAGATCATCTAGTCCAACCCCCCTGCTCCAGCAGGGACACCCAGAGCATGGGGCACAGGGTGGTGTCCAGGTGGGTTTGGAAGATCTCCGGAGAAGGAGACTCCACAACCTCTCTGGGCAGCCTCTTCCAGGGCTCCGTCACCCTCACAGCAAAGTTCTTCCTCACATGGACATGGAACTGCCTGGGTTTCAACTTGCACCCATTACCCCTTGTTCTGTCACTGGCCACCACTGAGAAGAGTTTGGCACCCTCCTCCCTACCTTCTCCCCTCAGGTACTTATACATATTGATCAGGTCCCTTCTCAGTCTTCTCTTCTCCAGGCTAAACAGGCCCAGCTCGTTTAGTCTCTCCTCATAAGATGCTCCAGTCCCTTCATCATCTTTGTTGCTCATCACTGGACCCTCTCTAGAAGCTCTACGTCCCTCTTGTCCTGGGGAGCCCAGAACTGCAGCCAATACCCAAGCTTCAGTAATACGATCTCTGTTAGGTTTTGAGAGATGTAAAGAAGGGGCAAATCTTACCTTTCGCACACTAAATCCTCTCTTTTAGGCTTTGAGCCTAAAAGACCTCTAAACCTTCAACCCGCTGCTGTCGCTGGGGAACTTAGCTGCCTCTCAGTCGGATTTCAAACAACCACAGACCACAACCCATCTCTTTTATACAAATCAGAACCACTGCAGCAGCTCTGCAGAGCTAGAAAAAGTGGAAAGAGTAGATCGTAGCTATCACTGCACGTTGGAGACCTACAGCAAATGGAAGTGGGGAAGTTTTGTTGTGGCCTGACTCATTTCAGAATGTAAATAACTGACAGTAGTATATAAAGAATAAGATTTTTTTATTATTTTTTTTTTCATTCAAATGTATGACTTCTGTAGGAGGGACTTAATGAAGCCATAGAGAAAAATGAGTTTCAAAAAGAAATTTACCAAAAAGCACTAGGATGATTACTGAAATGACGGAACTTGGTGACATACACTTAAAAAGGGTATGATCGTGTACGACAAAGGTAATACCACGCATATTTTCTATCTGAAAACCATGCAAAGCAACATCACAATTGAGTTTGTCATTAGAAATTCTGCAGATGTCAGTATCTCACACAATCTAATTCTCTCTAATATAGAATTATTAAACAATAGAAACAAATTGCTTTACTATTGATTGGAGAAGGAACTAAGCACTGTCTTACCTCAGGCATATCAACTAATGTTGAAACAAAAAGTGCTCAGCAGCAATTTGTAGTAAAACATCATGTACACTGATTTTTATTTTTAGATTATTTAAATTATTTTGCAATTTTTTTAAACCACAATTATAAAGATCTCATTTAACCGGAGAGATACAATGTTCCTTCTTGTTGATGGGATCCAACCCATGTTAGCTCACAAACTGGAGTTTATCTTACAAAGCCAGTGAACAACACAACATAGCTAAGACTGCCATACATCCAACACTGCCCAAGACTCATTCTTTTTTTTCTTGACTAGACACTCAAGTAAACAGAAAAGAGGAGTCTGGTACAACTGAATGGGATGACAATCGGAAGATCCAAAAAAACTGCTGTTGTGTTTGCTACTATTTGTTTAAGGCTCCGTTTTATCATTTTGATATCAAAACATGTTGATACTCTGGAACAGATCAAAAATAAATAACTCGCACCTCAACACAAAGAAGGAATTTGTTACCTGGGCAAGAAACGATTCGAGTGGTGTGTACAGTGTTGCAGAGAAGGGACAGCTTTCAGGTATCACCATCCCTTCTATCCCACTATCACCTTTCAAATAAGATCAAGCTAAACATTATTATTTCAATGGCAGATTTCCCCCTCTTTAGCCAGTCACTCTCTTACTCATTTTTTGCATTGTCTGAACGTTATTTCTCTTTCAAACACTCCAATCAGTACTTGTGAGTCATTTCTCTAACCCAGACTGGTGCTGCAATCTATTTACCACCTTCCACTGTCACCATCTTGCAAACTGTCAGCAAGATGCAAATGCTTTTGTTAGAGCGGCACAAAACGCAAACCAGCAAGTGCTCCACAAGGCTGCACAGGACACTGACACTCCCCTAAACTCTCCAGCTGAGCACAGTGTGCAAGTCAAAGATTCTGTTCAGGCAGAATAGCCATAGCTCTCTCCTAGGGATGGTAACTCTGGGAATCCTGCTTGCCCATCAAGCAAAATTAAGAACTGAAGTAAGGAAGGAATGGCCAATTGTGCTTAGACCTCTAATTTCATGTTATCTGCAATGCCACTGTCATTTTCTCTACATCCAGATTCTCATGATAGCTACGAAATATAGATGGGGACTTGCACAGGGTTGCCATTTCAATAAAGTCACTATCCTTTCTCCTTTTTTCTTCTTTATTTTTTAATCAAGCCATAATAAATGGTAGCCAACACATTACCTTGCTTTTAGGTGCATCAGGAAAATTTTATTCCAAGATTAAGTGCCTAAACTATAATTTTGTTTGAGAATCTAAGTCTTACCCCTGACCAAGTTTATTCCATACATTCTCTACGTGGTCAGTATAAGCAACACCTTCACAATTCCACCAAGTCCTTGGAATAGCTTTTGCTTTCCACACACACCTTGGAAAGCCAGGGCTAAAGGGAGACCCTCAGTTCTCTGCTGATCTGAGTGTGATAAGAATCAAACTTCCTCTTTACTTGCCGGTGCGGTTGAAAGTCTCCCCAAGAACCTACTGCAAACAGCTGTAACTGTAATTACACTATCAATTACACACATCTGCTCCCACTGCTGTCACATCTCTGGGTTTTTTTCCTCCTCAGCAGGAACGTGCTGGCTATGAAACACACTGAATCTATTCCTGCTCATCTTTTTGTTCTTGGGGAAAAGCAATCTAAGGGCTGTCCCTGCTTTTGGAAGCATTTCTGTTGACAAGAACTAGCTTCAATGCACATCACCGCTTTCATCTTTATTTGCTCTTTTCATGTACCAGCTCTCAAAACTTCAGAGCACTGGTTGTTTTTACTGCTGGAGGAGCACAGAAGGTGTGAAAAATATTTTTACCTTGACCAGTTTATAACTATTCCGGATCTTTTTTGGTGCAGGAAAGATGACCTGGCCATAGCTTCTTCAATGTCAAATGTCTTCTTGACTTTTACAGATTAAAATTAGTACACTCAAAAAATATAATAAATTACCAATAAAAGAATCCCAGATAATGTTCTCAGTCTGATTCATTGGTCTAAAAAACCTGAATTCCAGAGCTGCAACAATGATGCGATGATTTTAATGTTCATAATATATTTATTACTACTTAGTCTTTTCTAACTTGAGTGCAATGAGACATATCAAGTTCTCTTTACTTAGAAAGGTCTTTTCCCATTTCAACATGTTACAGAAAATGCTGTTGCTAATAAAAACTCTGATGGCACTTATAAATATTCATAGATATATTCACAATACCACAGGATATCAGCATATCATTAAGATGGAATGTTTCTGAAGGAACTGTGAATGAAAAGAGTAATTTACCTGTCTTAACAGTTTCATGAGCTTGCTGGGAAACTGTCCCAAGCAAATTCCAGTCCCACAAAAACTCCCGCAAAAGATCTCAAAAGCAGCATTCCTTGTCCAGGATTACATGACTTCCCTCCATAATCCACCCTGCTCCTGAAACGCGCCCTCTGGCTCGGCTCCGGCACTTCACTAGACAAGGAGACACCCCCAGCCCCTCCGCTTCCATAAAAAGAGCTTTGAATTAGGGGTGAAGACAGAGAGAAGGCAAAGCAGGGCCAGTCCAGCCACGCAACGAAGCCTGAAGCTCTGCGAGGCCAGGGTGGCACCGGCCGCAGGTCACGTTGGCTTCATGCGTACACAAAACTCTGACACTGTCACTTACTGATCACCCATTCCCACCGCGGTCCACCAATCCTCCCGACACAAAGCTTCATTTCACCATACGTGCACATATATATGTCTGTAGGTACACATGCATGTAGACATTCTGCTCAGTAATATCTTGGATCTTGATAAAAACTAGTATTTTTTTTACTGTTTTTTATAGGAGGAGATTTTTTTGGTAATAAAAAATTTGTCAGCTTACTTGAATGATGCTCTATGATAATGAGATAGTACAAAGGAAAGGGAAGAACCTTCAATTCAAGTTTAGTTACGCCAGGAAAATCCATCCATTACTCAGGAAAGTCCAGCACACGTCACTAACAGCAGCATGTGCTGTAAAAACGTGCTGCAAAACCACAGTAATGCTCTTACAGAAGCAGAGAAATAATTTCAAGTGGGTGAAACAACCTGTGGGCAAAGCAAGTCCAAATCCACTTCACAAGAAACTTTCTGCACAGAAAGCAGCACCACCAGAATACTGTTTTTTATAAGATTACTTTTTATATGAAACAAAGGTTGAGTGAGACAACCTTCCCCTTTAGACTGCCAGTGTCTCCATTTAGCAGCAAGTCACTTCTTCCTCCCCTTTTAGCTACAAGCTTGGAGGACATTCTCCTTTATTTCCAGTGGTTTTGCCTGGAAGTGTATTTCCTATCCGGCCTGAGGCTGCCTCCGCAGGAGGGAACACTGCTATCCAGTATCACAGAATCACAGGATGGTTGAGGTTGGGAGAGATCTCTAGAGATCATCTAGTCCAACCCCCTGCTCCAGCAGGGACACCCAGAGCACAGGGCACCGGGTGGCAGCTCGGTGGGTTTGGAAGATCTCCAGAGAAGGAGACTCCACAAACTTGCAAACACTCTCTCCTCTCTTGTTACTTTTGCTATGCACGTCAAGAGTGCTTTTCTAGCAGCCTCCAAAGCCCAAGAGCTTCCCGCTGGACTCCAGCGAGGCAAAACTGGGAGCAGAGCTCACTGTTACTCAAGGGAGGGGAGCTAATTAACAGGCTTGGCAGCACTCTGTGATTCCAACGCATGGGGTGTGAAAACAGCCGTTCCACCCGTAAATAACAAAGGGAAGATTTCATGTCCTTTAACCACATAAACTGTTTCTAGGAAAGCACCTCTCAGCGCCAGGAAGCGCGTTTCCAAGTCTAGCTGGGGATTACCCGCGGATCCGAGGGGAGAGCAGTAGCTCTGGCTTCATTTCAGTGAAGTGATGGAAAAAGAGAGGGAAGGGGGGGAAAGTCAGAAATATAATTCAGCTAATTAAAAAAAAAAAATCAAGAACTGGTCATGTGAATTACCCCCCCAGAGATTCAATCTGTTTCTCTCTTCAGCACTTTAATCACTTTGACAAAGTGATTATAAGGTTTAAAAAAAAAAAAACTTGTTAGGAAATTTCAAAACTAATAAATTTTATATATATATATGTATAAAATAAAAGAAAATATATTTCTATATATACTGTATGTATACATACATATAAAAACCTGGAGGATAAGTTTGAAAAAAAAGAAAAATTTGAGACTAATAGCACTAATAATTTGGGCATCTGAAGTGGACAGAACTATGCAGGCAGATTAGAAAAGTCAAGTAATTTAAATAGCAACATTAAGCATGAAATGCGATAGAATTAAGATTTACTTCTTAAAGCCTAAACCAAACTACTTTAATTAACTTGGTAATATCAGCATTTACTTTTCTCAGTGGGATATTATAGTTGCTGAAGGGGAGGTAGACTACGTACTTCCTTCCACTTGATTTTTCTATACTTTTCTGAAATAAACTGTATGAAAGAGGGTTAATGGATTAGCATGTGAAACCACAAGAGAAGAATCTGTAAGAAATGTATGGCCGCAGCATCCTCTGGGCACTTCTGAAAGGCAAGCACTATGAGTAAGGACCTTATTACTAACACCAGCCCCCTTATTTTATTAATACTGTTCAGGACAACATGTGCCTAAGTGTCTCAATGACAATATCCTTTGCAAATGAGCAATGAGCTGGTCCTTTTTCTCTAGATCCTGAACTGTTCGGCTAACAACAACAGGAGGAAAAGGGTTTGAACTGTAAGAACCTACCAGCAGAAATGGTGTATTTTTAATGAGTCATATATGTGCTAATTAGTACTAATTCTCCAGACTTCAAAAGTACCTGATAATTAGGACCTCTCTTGCGAGCACTTGGACAAGCAAGTAGGTGGAGAGAAAGATGTTAACAAAGGAACATCTAATTTTCTCAGTATGTCCACCCATTACCAGCCCAGTGGCCACCCCCGGCAAAGCAAATGAGACACAGCGGAGACAACATAACCATTACCTTGTGTGTCTCCACGAGACAAAACCACACACGGGAGCACTGCTGCTTCGTGCAGAAAAGATGCTCAATGGGGATAACAGAAACGGCCGTTTGACTCGCATTCAATCTGTCATTCAGTATCAGTGTTAAAAAAAAAAAGGAACTTGCAAGAAGTTAGGTTAACAAAGTTTTCTCTACACCTGTCAATGAATCACATCTTCTGTTTTATTTTCATAACTGTAGACCAATGTGCTTAAAAAACAGATTTCAGAACCTAGTATTAAGAACTGATTTGGTGTTTAGGATGAGTGCAGATATTCTGGAGAGCAAGCTCTTCAAGAGAATACTAAACTCTCTCACTACACATTTGCAAATTGTAACTGGCTTCTTCAAGAATCCTATCTTTCTGCTGACTTTTAAGGAACACTCAAAGCTCTTACATATAAAGGTGATGCTATAAAACTGGCATTGCTTTGGTCACCAGTTCTGTGCCGTGTGTGCATTTGCGCTTTCTAGCCCCTTGAAGTGTCAGAAAAGTCTAAACTTTCTGCTTGAGACAAGTGAGTTCTCACGTACGCCAGCCACGGATGCTGGTTTTACAAAACTCACCCAGCGACAGCTTGAGAAGGGCGACTGTAGGCAATCTCACAGCGGCATCGGGCACTTTGACTTCGCACGAGTGTGTGTGCTTCCCATGCCTGAATTTAGAGCTGCTGTTAAAATATTTTCCTTTTACATGCACTTGCCATTTTAATACATTTCATTCTCTTCCACCTCTAAAATAAAGATCTATCTTTTTATATTCCTCCCCAGAAGAGTGTTACCATTTCCAGACTCGCTCACCCATCTTATAATGGAATCATAGAATGATTGAGGTTGGAAGGAACCTCTAGAGATCATCTAGTCCAACCCTCTGCTCTAGCAGGGACACCCAGAGCACGGGGCACAGGGTGGCAGCCAGGCGGGTTTGGAAGATCTCCAGAGAAGGAGACTCCACAACCTCCCTGGGCAGCCTCTTCCAGGGCTCTGCCTCCCTCACAGCAAAGACGTTCTTCCTCACATGGACATGGAACTGCCTGGGTTTCAACTTGTACCCATTACCCCTTGTCCTGTCACTGGCCACCACCGAGAAGAGTTTGGCCTCCTCCTCCCTACATTCACCCCTCTGCCAGTTACACATATTGATGTCCCAACATCGGCAACTTCCTTCCTTGAAGGGTCACCCAACACCTTCCAGCCAGTGTCCGGTCTCTGGATCAAGTTAATAACTAGAAAGTTTGGGTTTGCTAAACAATTAATTTAGATTTTCTTAAAAGCTTTGCAGTATCTGTTGATAAGCATGAGCATTTCTGGAACACAAAACAAACCCTATAATTACATTACAATTTTCATTTTTCTCATATGGGGAGATGACTGGAAAGGGATGGAAATGCGAAGATAATTGCAATTTGATCCACAAGACATAATTACCATCCGATTATACAGCCTTTAAGAAAAACCACAGAGCAATTACACAGGACTTAATTCAGAAGTTGCAGTTCTTCCCCCACCCCTTAGCACCGTGCAGCAGTGCAGGCTGCTCCTGACTGCTCAAGTCAGGAGTCAAGTGAGGCTTCTACCCTGCCCAGGTTTTCCTCACTTATCTCCTCCGGGCAGGGAGGCACCAACTAGAACTGGATGTGGTGCTTTTAGAGCTCCACTCACACAAGACCATCGAAGATTTCAAAATAAAGCTGTTTGAAAAGAGTTAGGGGCCTCATGAGCACCCAGGAACGGATGGAACTTACTGGCTGGGAATCAAATAAGACTAAGTTAAGAGAGCGGTGAGTAGAAAAACATGCAAAATAACAGAAAGTTAAAGAAAAAAAAATCATAAATTTAACCTATGCATTACATCCCTAAGAATGCAATTCTGGGACATGCATCAAATCCCATCCCAACAGGAACAGTGGAAAATCACACCAAATGAGTCTCTGTCATTGCAGGGCACAACTTGCCTAGTTTGAATCCTCTCTTCGCCCTAAGAAGTTCTTGTCTGTATTCATAGGCCAACTGATCACAAAAATCTAATCATCATTTTACACTATGGGAGAATTAATTGCTCAAAAGATTGTAATTAAAATAGAGAAGCTTGATGTCAAAATATAACAAAAAATTTTGTTCACCAAAGCACTAATAAAATATCAAAGTGTATTATATCATTTGTTTGATAATCTTCAAACAAACACAGAAGATAATGTATGCAAATTTCCCCATGTGGAAGCACAAAAACTCATTCAGTTGAGACAAACTTCCTTTTGCACATGTAAAATAACACACTACCTACATCTCAAAACAACAAAAATACAGAATTTTTATATTTATGAACTGAAATCAGATAAGCACTTATGCAACTCTTCCATCTTGCATGCTTTCAGCAGCAATATTAAAGAGAATCAAACAGATCAAAAACAATGGTGTCATGTGAGAATTTCAAAGAAACTAATTTAGTGACAAGAAAAGAAAGGCAAAGGAACCAAGGAAACGGTCAATGAAAATCAAACTTTGAAGTGACCCTCTGTTCCAAGACATCACAATAAATAGTTAGCTGGTTAAAACATTTAGCAGCCTGGCTAGCACTGGAGATGGCAGTACAACAGTGTTCCAAGCAGACAAAAGCAAATATAACAACTTTGCACGAGCTTAGAAAGGTGGTTCCAGGACAAGAATTCTTCCATATCTCTAAATTCTTCCCTACCTTTTCATTTTCTATAATTCAGTGACTTTCTCCAAAACATAGATAGCACTTTAATATGTCAAAGTATGTTCTATGCAGGTGTTCAAGTCTTCTTCAACTGTGAAAAAGTGATTCTTGAAGCCCCTCTCAACACCCCATGTGCATGCTCCAGCTCTCTAAAACAGCAGACTAATTTTTTCCTTCCCCGTCTATACTAGGAACCAGTTCCTGCAAAGTCTCTTTCAACAGTCCTCTAGGAAGTTGATATATAGAAATGCAAGGCAAAGAGACACACAAGGAGACAGGGGCCAGACTCAGATAAGCAGAATTACCAATGGGAACAGAAAGGGAAAAAAAAAAAAATAAAACAAACAAGCAAACACACAGAAACACAAAATAGACACAAAAAAAGTCAGAAATTTCCATAATTCCCGACTCAAACAAGGACAACTACCAATTCCTGAGGGACTATTTCCCCCTGTCCACTGAGAGCTGTCTGAGGTCAGGACGGAATTATCTGAAGATTTTTCCAAGTCAATATTACAATTTCGCCTGTCCCTCATCACTTTTCCAGAGGCTCTGCTACCAGCTACTGCAGTGCAGCTGAACTGCACTTTGAACAGCAAACATAAAGTTAGCAGGGTGAATGCTTCTCAATCCATTTTCCTAAAAACAAGCTTCTCTAGTTACAATATTGCAATAGCCAGGAATTCCTCATTAAGCCAGCTCTGTTTGCTTATGCTCCACAGAGAACTGCCATCCCTAGATGAACTGCTGTTGAGTAGTGCTTAATTTGGTGGGGGGAGGGTTGCCTATTTTATTTGTTGATTATCCGGGAAGATTGACGGTCTTTAATAACAGGGATATATATGATCCTCTCCATGCACAAAACATGTAGTCCATTCATATATAGCTTACTATTTATAACAATAAAGCTCTTTAAAGTATATCATTACCAGTGCTCACTGTCTGGTATCCACTATGAATTTTCCCATGCACTGAATTTGATCCTCAGCTGTGTCTGCCTGAAGGCAAAGCTTCCTCTAGATGATGGTGAGGATGCTGAAATTACATTCTGCTTTCCTCCATGACCCCAAATGTTTGCCAGACGTCATTTCTCTCTATCACCTATTTTTTTTTTCTTTTGACACTCTTTCAAAACATGCAATCTATTTAATATCACAAGAAATAATGTTATTACCGTCTCAGAAAAGATGTTTTGTTCCTACAAATACTGTAAGCATTTCAAACATGCAGGGGAAAAGCCATCTGAAGGTAGGAGAGTGAGTTATTTGCCAGAAGAGAAATGCACAAACTTTCTTGCTCTTCTTGCATGTGAAGACACACCACCAACCAGAGGAAAATGTTAATAACAATGTTAGTTCTTACGTCTGCTTGTGATACCAGCTGTGATTTTTGATTTACAATCTCAGTTTCCTATTTGTACTAAATGCTCTACTGCTAACCAAGAGACCCAGACAAAAAAAAACTAGTTTTCTGGAATGTTCTCTCAAGCCTCTTTAAAACATATAAATAAATAAATAAAGAACTACACCATTTCTTTTAAATATGGTGCTTGGCTACATACATGATCCTCCTGTTCAAATCACTGCTATAGAAGGACTGGAGAAAGGCTCAGGACATTGCTGAACAGTTCCAGCAGCTCATCACCTTCATTCCGTTATGTCCACGGGCACCCTGAAAATATTAAATACTGAACAAAAGCAAAAGGTACCACTATTCATTAATTCACACTACTTCTTAATGTAACCATAGTAGACTCTCTACGATATCCCATTTGCAAAGTGTAGCTATACCACAAGGAGCAACTCTAGAGAGTTTAGGTTCTTAAGAAGTTGGTTATGACTTCTCTCTGCTGCCTTTTAAGAAAGGACCATAGGTGCTTTCACTGGGCTCTGAAGTAGAATAATTATCTCACCTGCTCGCCTGAGGCTGCCATTTTCCAGTGCGTTCAGTCCTGGCAGGGAAGATGGATGAGGCTCAGCACTGTGAACTCTCATCTGAATTCACTGCATCAGTCCTACCATGTGCACAGCCTTAAGAGCCCATCACAGCACCATGTACCACAGTGCCTAAGATTCCCTTGGGAAAACCTACCCTACTGTTTTTTATTATGTGAAATCCTCTGTTTTAAATAACTTGAAGTTTTAGCATTAGTGAATGTAAAACGTTACCCTGCACTTTGGTAACCAAACCAGTAATAATGTATTCTTCCTTTATTTTGCTATCAAGCACTTTGTTCATATTTAATCATACCAATTATTTCTATTGTGCTTCTCCCCTATAATTTCATAGTAGATACGATGACAGCTACTGAACTAAAACAATTGCTCAGGATAATTTGTGTGTTTATTTTTATTAGGATTATTGTCCTTCTAGCTTTCTCACTGCAAGAGCAAAACACTCATCTAAAGCTACTCATATACAGACCATTTAATATCTAGAGTTGCTTCTTCCCTTGGGGTTTAACCATCTATTTAAAACAAAACAAAAGCTCACTATGCAAAAAATGAAGAGGCAAATGAAAATAATAAGTTATCTTCTTATCCCCTTCATCCTTGCCAATAAAACCTAAAATAGAAGTATGAAAACAACAGCTATTACATTCTTTGTTGTTGCATCAAAGCATTGGATTGTTCGCCAAGGAATAGTTCTGAAAATAAGATATCACCATGAACTGATCTGAAACTGAATCCCACGGAGGTGAATCCGGGCTGGAATCAGGGGACATCTGCTGTCTCTCACTTCGGCGCATCCTTCTCAAGATACCAGGACCAGCAGTGCACTATTTAAAGCAGTGGGAAAGCCAGCTTTTCTATAGCAATAAAATGATGCCTCACACCTTCTTCTCTCCTAGTTTCATTGGCCCATTTTGTTTCTTTGTCTTGTTTTTTCTTCCTGCCGATGTGCACTGAGGTGATGGTTTCAGAGGCTTGTTGTCTCTGATGACTCCAAGATCCCCTCCCAAGCTTCAACAGGTGCTCCCACGTTCAGCACGATGGAGGCACAGACTAATTTTTTCCCCTTGACACGTACAACAAACGTCACCTGCCACCTCTTTGCCAGCTCCTCCTCTCCATAAGGTCCTCCTATGACCGTGTGTGTTCAGCTAAACACAAGGCCTCACGACCATGCTCAGTGCACGAGATCCCACTGTGCACTCCTTTCTCCAGGCTACTGATGGACATTTCCAACAAAACTGATCTGAGCACTGAGATACAGGGACTCTCTACTATTTCTTTTCTTCTGTCTGCAAAATAAGTGCTAACTTTTACCTTTTTCTTCTTGAACTTTAGATGGATTTGAAGCCATACAAGGGTCCTTCTTCCAAACCTGCAGCAACTTCATTTGTTTAATGGCTTATGTTGTGGAAGCCCGTCAAAGGCTTTTTGAAAAGCTATTTAAAAGTTATATTCCCTGGATCCCTTTTATTCACTCATTAGTAGGCAAGTTTTCTCTTTAGAGAGCCCACACTGGCTCTTTCCAAACAGACTATGTCTATTACTGGTGTAATTCACTATCAAACACTCTACATATGAATGAAATCCAGTGTCATGAGTTCACAGGATCAGTCCTCTGGCTTGGGGCATGTTTGTGATTTTAGGTTACATACCTAAGGATCCAGTTCTGCAGTTTGACAGGGAGATCCTTCTGAATTCTTAGATGAATGGTTAGTAGAGAAAATAGGAATACAAAAATACAGGAAGAAGTCAGTTCATCTCTTGCTATAAAAGAAATTTAGAGAAAGTGAGAATGAACTAATCTCACCTAAATCTGGATACCGACAGACGAGCTAGTTGTGTAGATTCCATATACTAGGTAGAGATTTAGTCAATCTGGTAAATTAAGTTCATCTCCCCAAATGAAGAATTTCTTCTTCAGAATGCAATACACCTCCTCCTATATTCCATCGACAATATTCATTTAACTATAACGGCAGCATACACAACTAATTTAGATGTAGACTCCTCAAGTTATGCAAGATAAAACCTATTCCTAGATGAATAATATTGCAACAGCTAAAACCAGCTGAGAAGAATGTTAAGCTTTACGGGTGAATTAAAAATATTTATACTTATGTAAATCAAGGTAGGGCTTCTTTATCACTGAAAGTGTAAGAGTACAGGGCAATTTCATTAGGCTCAAGAGGCTCTTGCTTGACCTTTATCCATTTTCCTTGCTTTGTGACTTTAAGCTTACTCTCCTTCATAAAAGAACAACAAACACATGTTGTGCATGCCCATAAGATCATGCAGACGCTGCCCAGGAGAACTTTAACAGCAAACCAAGCACAGCAAAACATTTAATGAGGAACAACTGAGATAAAAGGATTCAATATACAATGAGAAATTTACAGAATAGTCCTGTTTAACTTAGTAACCGGCTTGGTAACTAAGGCCACAGTCTACCAAAGTACTTTAGCCTAAACTTCGATTTGTTCCTGGTCAGAAATTCAGGTGTAATTAAGTGTGCTTGACTAAGACGGTGCTAAAACGGTGATATATATAAGCATGACAGTTGAATCAGATCATGGCAATACAAGGTTTCTTTTCAAAACATAAAGTTTCTTAGTTGCAACTTTAGCTAATAACTAGATACAACTAAGACTAATATATTTAGTTCAGCGCTGCAGGAAATCAGTTTCTTTAATGAAAAACAGCTATGTAGGTCTTCGCTCGATAGCAAGCAATTAAGGATTTGGTATTTTTGAGTGATTTTTTTTTTTATCCTCCATTAAATTGACAGCTTCTCAATCAAGAGGTAAATGTTTCACTTGGAGTTATATACAGTTGGTCCTGACAGTACTTCTTAGTCTGCCTACCATTTTCTAACATAAAATCCCACTTTCAATGACATAATTTTGTAAAATTTAATGATTGAGATAATACCTGCTATCCATTCACCTTTACTGGAAAACTGCAATATTTCTAACCATAATTATTCATAGTTCTCTCACTCAGTACTTAGGGAAATGTATGCTACTATGCTCAAATCAAAATCAAATCAGTCACTGAGACTTTCTTTTCATTGTTAATGTTTCCTGAAGATCAGGACACAAAATGTTATAGGCTCTGGGAAAGGAGGGTCATTCTGCAAACAAACCTGCCTGCTGTTTGGTAAAGGTCAAAGATTCTGATTTCAGCAACTACAGTCACTAGAGATACTGTAATCACACACTTCTCCTACACAGTCAATTATAGCAAGATCTTTAACAGCATGACCACACAATTTTTCTTATTATTTCACTTTTCATGCATCTATGGACCATGGGCCCATGGCAGAGAATGAATTAAGACCACAAAGTAAAAAACAAGCGCTGTAAAGTCCATGCAAAAAGATGAAAAGTGAATGAGAAAGAGTAGCTCAGGAAGAGAGAAGAAGATTTTTAGTTGATGCAACTGAATATTGTTCTGGAGAGCTGCCCCTGAGCTCTTAAGTGACTCACCCAGTATCACTCATGCCAACTGAGCTCATCAGTAATAGTTTGTGGGTGTCAGGCTTCCTCGTGCCTGATTTGCTGAAGTGCAGAGCACTTGCAGATGCGGCTGACGTCAAGAGAAGCTCTGCTTCGAACCTACATAAACAGCTACATTAAATTACACAATGGTAAATATTCTGAAAGATCATCTTCTGAACATTTTAAATAGGACTCTTATAAGCAAGGAACATGGTTGACCTTAGTTCTTTTAGCCTCTACTCTCCCATTTTCACTCTTTTTAGACAAAATTTTCGAAACACACTGGTGTTTGTGACGCACTCAGAGACTTGTGCAATGAAAAAGCACTTAGAAACACGTGAATTTTCAGACATTTGAATAGTAATGGAATGAGAAAGCTATTTGCAGCTCGTTAATTAAGCAGCATCCATATGACACTCTAAATGAGGGAAATTATATAGAAAAAATCCTTATAAAATTCAAGCAGTGACAAGTATGACTGAATTCCAGGGGATGACTGAGTCCACATATGCAAAATAAATAAATATAAATATACAATAGTGGGGGTGTATATATATGTGTCTATTTATATTTTATATAAATATTTACACAAAATTTATCTATATATATTTACCCGGGGAATTTATTTTGTATTGGGGCTGATATTTCTGTAATCAATTGTTGGCATCCTATTTTTTAGTTAGTCTTAGTTGAAGAGTTACATAAATGGCTTGTAGCTACAGTGGGCATTAAGGATTCCTAGTTCTTGTCACTACCAAACACAGCATGAGAATCACCACACAACCACAGTGACTCCAGTCCAACCAATTCTCTACAATTCCAAAAGAGCCCCACGCGAGCACTTGGTGCCACTGCAGGAAGACTCCAGGTTCTCTCTCTCATTATTTTGTCCAAAGGGGAACTTCTTTCTTGCTGCTCATCATGAAATTGCCTCTTCATCCTATATCTAAACAGGTTCAGTGATTTACTCATTCGTTTTGTAATCCACATCCCCCTGCAGAAGGGCCACAGAAGTCTGTCCCAGTGCCCTGCCTTTGCTAACGCACTTCTTGCAGCTAAAGGGGATGTTACAACACAAACAAGCAAGTGCTGCATTGCCTTGTCCATGGTCCACAGCATCCAGCTTCAGATGAGTCATACACACACACAAAAAAATAAGAATAAATAAATATTTTTTAAAACCACAATAGCTATGATTCAGCCCTAAGACAGGCCTTTATGCAAGAATTTCATTTTAAAATGTATTAGCAGCAGTCAGGGCTGAGATGCCATATCTAATTTACAACAATTTCCTGGGGGGAAGCATAAAACCAGTTTGGAGCAGCTGACAGTGAAAAACAGATTTGATTATACATGAATGTTAAGAATAACAGGATAGCAGGGCTACAATCAAACTAAATCAGAGTTATCATTAAACCATACTGATAGGATAAAACTCCTGGAAAGTAATAACATACCTGAACTCACTGCTAATTCCTTTTGTTGTCCTACAACTAAGTAAATCATGCATCATATTCATAATTAATTGTCTGCAACAGGTAATTAGCAAGTATTGTTCACCCCGCAATGAGTACCTAAGAACAGCTTACGGCTGATATTAGAAGTGAGATTGTATCTGGAGTATTACACATGTAATTAAGTGGTTTATTCAGAGCTCAAAAGATGGTGTCTTTGGTGCACAATTCTTACCATGTTATGGGAGACGTGCACTAACTCAGTAGTCCTCATTAAAAAAAACAGACACAAACAAACACAAAAACAAACAAACAAAACACCCACAACTGTTGCAGTGTAACAGTACAATTTAGTTACTCCAAACAACACCAGTATACAAGCTAAATGGATCTAAGATCCTTAAAAATACAACACTGGCATTGAAAGAATTATTTTGGGGGAGAAAAAAAATCTGGATTTTATCTTTTTTTCAGGTTTAGTTGATATTTTTCCACACATATAAACTTGAGACAAATAAGCTGGGACTTTAAATACACTTTTTAAATTTTATGCGTGGCTCAACTCTCTGTGAAATAAGTGAATGCAATTCACAGCGGTGTTCAATATAGGTAATTCTCAAAAATTTTGACCACAATTTCTATAATAGCACAGATATTGTTCAGAATGGGAAATTATCTGCATAAGATTAAAGTTTTACAACTCCATTACAAAAATTACATCCCAAATCCAAAAATTTCCTCCAAGTATGTCCAGTTTGGGCCTCCCAACATGAGAGACACAGACGAACTGCAGTGAGATCTGCAAAGGGCCAAACCTGGTCAGGGGCTGGAGTACCTGCCCTGCAAGGAGAAAGCTGAGGATGAAGGGACTGAGCTTCATCATCCTGGAGAGGAGAAGGCTGAGGGGGACCCAACAGTCTCCCAGTATCTCAGAGGAGGCCACTGAGAAGACCCAACCAGGCTCCCTACTGAGGGTAAGTGCAAAGATGAGTCACAGCCCTGTTAATATAAGTCATAGTTTTTATTAACAAGAAACAGGGCAGTTGGTGCCTTAAGGCAAGGCTTGGTAAGGAGCCTGGCTAACATGGGAGTTGAGCACTAAGACAGCTTGCCCCAAGAGCTTGGAGACCTTCCATCCATGGAGGTTTTCAAGATCCAACCTGAAAAAGCGCCAGGCAACTTGGTCTCAACTCAAGCAAACCCACCTTTGAGCAGGTCTAACTATAAACTCCTAAGGTCACTTGCACACTAAACTGGAACCAACAGTTTTGGAAGACAGAGCATCCTGTCATAATTCTCTTGTCCCCATGACACTTACTGATGGCACTGTCATCCTCGCCAAAACCAGGTTCCAGCTACAAAATTGAGTGCACACGCATTGCCTGTGAATAATGAGCTCCTCTTCACGCTCCGTATCTGCATTACTTTCAAGGCTTCACGTGACTTTTCACAGGCTACAAAAGGAGCTGCAGGAAGCAAATTCCTAAGTAATCTTATGGATTCTTCTTAACTTGTAAGTGCAAGAAGAACAGCAGCAAACTGTAGACGGGGCTATCTAAGCAAATAAATACTGAGGCTTTGCAAAACTCTGATTCACTTTCTATGGGAAAATAATGTTGCAGGTTTTAGATAGCCTCTATTTCAGAAAATGAAAAACAAAAGCACTGAGAAAATGGCCTGGAAATAAATTAGCTAGAATGTATAAGGTAATAGCAAAGTGAAATAGCAAGGAGCATGAAAAGAATATCTATAAAGGGAAAATGAAGAGAAGGCTGTTTTGGTAGCCTACTACCTACAATATTTACTATTATAAATCAAGAAAGTATTATGAGAAGCTGGTCAGGGTGCTATATTAAGAATATATCACTACACACAGGTTAGGGAGATGACAGGAAAAACCCCAAACAGTATTCATGTCACAGGTGCCTATTTCAGAGTGTCCAGCAACCCAGAAACAAGTTATTGTGAATGTTTCTGGGGGAAGTTCTGAGAGATCAGTACAGGTCTGAAAACAAACTGATACCACAAAGAGTGATCAGCTCCTTAAAAAAATTTAAAAAAAAATTTAAAAAAACAGGACACCAATTAACTTTAATTAAAATGTAGCACGTATTGGATATCATCATGGCAGTACTAAGATACTCTAGAATTAAAGATAAGAATTAACTAATTGAAAAATGTTGTATCGAAAAAGGACAAATTCAGTTTTAACTCTTACTTTGATCAAGAAAATTGATCAATTGATCAATCAATTGATCTCTGAAATACTTTTTAATGATAGGTTAGTGACCCTGTCTATTGAGTGACAAACCGTGATGACAGAATAATCAAAAATTAAACAAAAAAGGGGAGATGTTTCAGCAATATTTCTGATCAGTATTTCAGAAGAAAGCAAAAACTATAATCTTTGTGAAATGAAGCACTTCAAAGTACTTTTGTTGCAACAGCCACCAAGGATTTTAAGCAGATTGGAAATATATCTTAAAATCAGGAGAAATGCATAAGAAGCACGCAAGTGTTTTAAAAGAGCTACATAAGGACTTCTGTGAACAATAGTGGGCTTTTGGGTGAATTTTGATACATTGGAAACTACATAAATTGAAGTTTTTATAGGATAATTGTAGGCCCATCATCTTCATAATAATCTTGAACTGAAGAACCTGTTAATCCTGTGAGACCTCCACACAGAATTCAGACAGATAATATGAATTTCTATGAAAAATAGGTCTTACCAAGCTATCCGTGTCAAGTAGATTTGAATTTGATAAAAAATACTGGTGATAATGCACCTGGATTTCTGTAAGAGTTTTGATTGTTAATCAGGATGCTGTGTGATGCTCAAAGTGTAAAGACAGAAACATTTCTATCCCGAATAGAATATATTCACGTTAGAATTATTCTTCCAAAGTGAGTATCAAAAATTCAGTGAAGAACAAGGAATATGTATCAGGCAGCTATTTCTGGTGAAAACTCTGCTCTCGAACTTCAGTCACATAACACTTTGAAGGGGAGGCGAACCTTTACTGCCAGCGGTGACCAGCACGGAGGGAAGTGAGGAAAGCCGGGAAAGCCAATAAAGAAACAAAACAGTGGGGTAGTAAATCACTTGCTGTCTTTTTACCCAGATGCCTTTTTTTTCCAGGGAATCTTTTATCCAAGATGCTCCATCCTACTTCCAGCGTTTTGTCCCTTCCTTGATGCAGATACGAGCAGCGTTACACATGATGCGAGACTGGATGGTCCTTCTGACCATGCAGGAAGCCACAAAGACACAGGGACAGCTCTGCAGCACTCACTGACACACGGAAAGATGCCCTAACAAGACCAAAAAACACCCCACAGGTCTCAGTCCCATTTCTTATTCTGAAGACATGTTAATATTGGGTAAGAAATATTCACAATTTCTAATTCTACCACGTCATACCATTCTACCTTTGGTAGGCAGGTTATTTACCAGTACTCTGCATTTTATTTAGCATAAAGCTGAGCAAGGATTAACTAAAATGAATTACTTTAGTTTTCAACATTCACTTTTTTAACTTTAGTTTGCTGCTTTTCAATTTCATTTTATCACAGTAAATGTTATATCAGAGAGAATGAAAAAAAAAAAAAAAAAAAAAGAAGAGAAATGACTTCACCATGAAGGGCTTTAATTTGAGCAATAACAGTAAAACAAAACAGTTTTTCCAAGAGCCACAAATCTATAATATTTTCTTATGCCATTAAAACTCACTCAGGCTTCTGGGCAGCATATTCTTTCTGCTTAACAATGGCACAAAATGCACCTTCTAGGTGACAACCTCAAAATGAGACCAAAATTTTAAATCAGACTCCCAATACATTTACAATGTATCATTTTACACTTAACCTAATCGTAAATTCTTTTAGCTAGCTTTAAGTGACAGGTTTTTAAATTAAACTCTTACTGCATTCTCAATGGCACACTTGACAGCAAGTACTTATTTCCCCACTCCAAAAACATATATATTCTATAACTATCAAATAGGGATAATTAAAGCAAATATAAATCAGGTAACTGTAGCAGCCTTAGCCAAAACTTTCAGACTTCCAATCTAAATATATTATGTCAAGTGGATTACTTGGCCACACAACAATAATGCTCATTCCATGCAATTATAATAATGAGATTTTGGTTTTTTGTCTGATATTAGGGATAAATTCTGAAAGACAAATAAAACAAGGACAAACATAAAATAAAGCAAAACGCAAAAACATACAGGGAAACCGATAAAATAAACCACAGAAAGTTACTTACAGGGGGTACATGGGTGTGAAAACTGAACAAACTTATTCCTTCAGAAGCTTCATTTCCAACTAATGAGTCTTAAATGGTAGAAATTACGCTTCAAATCAATTAATCACTGTCACTAAATCTCATTTGATTTGACGTACATCCCTTGAGAATCTCTAATTTTTTTTTTATTAAAAGTTTTCATTAAGTGAAAGCATTAAGCTGAAATACGAACCTACTCGTTACAGTTGGAACAAGGGTCTCTACAGGAGTCATGTATTTTTTTTCCTATCCCAGATTCTTCTTTGCCACACAAAACCACCTCAGCATTTGGTATCTCCTTTCTAATTTTTCCTTACGAGCTACTAATATGCCTGAACGTAATATCTTGTACTTTAAATAGAAGGCAAAAGGCCACAAACCCTCTTCTCTGCAAATGATTCACATATGTGAGATGTAGAATGCAAGCTTTAAGAAAACAGACCAAAAATAGGAAAAAGTTGCTTTAAATAGATAACTTCAAAAATACTGATTTTAACACTGCAAAAACTGGTTACTCAGCCAAAACCTAAGCACAAATTATTTGCAGATTTGGATATATAACCTTGAACAACATCTTAAATATCATTAATAGAAATGATGGAAAGTGTCTAATTTCCAAAAGGCTACTGCAGAATAATTAAAAATAAACCATCAAGTTAGACCAAGTCATCAAGCTGATGCCCGAAGTAGCTCCAAAAGAACCAAAGATGGTAAAAACAGTTCAAGAAGTAACAGGCAGGGTACACTAATATAAGTGCAATATAAGTGCAATTTTGACCAGACATTGAATTACATAAGATGATTATTTTACATGGATTTTTCACTGTTTAAGCTGTGAAATTAAATTTACTTTAAATACATTATATCCATATTGATTCAGATGGAGTAGATTTGCCAAATTCAGCCTCCTAATATTACGGTTTCCTCATCCTCAAAAGTCTACAATTCACAATAATTATGGAACGGCTGAGGTTGGAAGGAACCTCTCGAGATCATCTAGTCCAACCCCCTGCTCCAGCAGGGACACCCAGAGCACGGGGCACAGGGTGGCAGACAGGCGGGTTTGGAAGATCTCCAGAGAAGGAGACTCCACAACCTCTCTGGGCAGCCTCTTCCAGGGCTCTGTCACCCTCACAGTAAAGAAGTTCCTCCTCACACGGACATGGAACTGGCTGGGTTTCAACTCGTACCCAACTTGTCCTATCACTAGCGACTGCCAAGAAGAGTTTGGTCCTCTCCTCCCAACATTGTCTCCTCGGGTACTTACACATATTGATCAGATCCCCTCTCAGTCTTCTCTTCCCCAGGCTAAACAGGCCCAGCTCACACAGTCTTTTTCCTCATACTATAGATGCTCCAGACCCTTCATCATCTTCGTTGCTCATTGCTTGGCCAAATCTCAACTTAGGAGCAATCAAAGGCAGCTGACACTGAACTGATGCATAAAGCCCAACACAGGCAAACCTTTCCCCGATGTGCATTTAAACACGCTCTCCACTTAGCTTTCCTTGGACTTATTACATCATCGTTCCCACAGTAATAACCTTCAATGGAAAAAAGAAGAGAATATAAATATATGTTCAAGGAAATAAAGTAACATAACTGTGTGGCACCCATGCTGGTCATAAAAACAGGAGGTCTCACATCAGGGACAGACACATCACTAGTGTGGCCAGTCCTGGCTAACTGATTTCATTGTCCAAATCTCTTGATTTCCAAAGGCTACTGCCAAAATGTAATCGAGGTAATTGCTTTAGGTGCTTCATGCCATACTTTTACCCAACAAGCCTTCCAAGGAAGGGAAGGCAGAGGACACTTGCATCCTCAAGGCCAACCCAGGTCACTTTTCGACTTTTGCCACCTTAACGTTGACTATCTCAATGAGCCATGCCATGTCTGGATAACTCCACAGCCAAGTTATTTGTCCTAACAAGGGTAATTTCAATCCTCTTACTTATGATTCATTACATATATAAAATTATATTGAAATATGGTACATCATCATAAGGCAAATAGAGGAATATTTCCTACGGATAATTTTAAAACTAACTTGTTCTAAAAGAACAAAGAAATAAAAATGAAGCTGTAAGTTCTTTTTTAGTCACACATCCCAAACTGCCTCCAGGTCTCCTTCTGCGGGCCGCAATCCCTCTAAGTCCTTCTTTGCTAGAAAGCTCTTTGCTCTGAAAGCGCAGTTTTCAGCACAGGCACATTTCACATCTTTTCATTTAAGCTCTCTTACTGGAACTGCTCTGAAACACTTCCCCAAATATTAGCCAAAAGGGTGCATAATTCAGGTTTTTTAATCCAAATACAGAATCAAAGCATCCAGCATATCTACCAAATAAAAAAGGTCAGTCAAAGCAAACTGTTATTACTAATGAACAGTCACAGCCAGAAACTTACAGAAAGCACATATTTTGGCACACTGTATAGCTTTAGTACCCCAAACTGCAGGTGGTCTAAATCCAGCCATTTTGTCAAAACTGCCCTGTGAGGATACAGAGCATTGGGAGCTTGGACATTTATCTGAAACACTGTGGGAATACATAAAAATTCAGCAGGAACCTGCTGCAATAGTTACACTTATCACTAAATAGGACTGTCTGCAATCACAGGAACATCAAGTACTTTGGCTTTGCTTTCTCATAAAACCTACACAACTTACTAGCTTTTAGGACAGCACTGCAACTCAAGACATTTTTCACTTAAGCAGGAAATACCAGCTAGAAAATCTTACCAGCAAGGCCCACATGAAGTGAAAAGGGGATTTCACATTGAAGATGATGACAGAGCTCATACTTTGCCATGCTGCAGAAGATCTTTGTTCATTATTGCAAGTCAAAACAGGGTATGTTCCATCACTTGTGGAAGCAAACAATATGCAAAACAGTTCACGAGAGAACATGGGTTGTTCTGCTGATCAGTGAATCACAGGTGCTTTTTCTATTATTGTTATTTCTGATCTAAGGGTAGACCCAGTCAAAAGGAAAAAAGTTGGAATAACATGCATCAGGTAGGAAAGAGAGATATGGAGAGACTAGAAGAGTAAGATATCCTCTTCCCATTGGGTTGAACTGTTCATCTGCTTTATCTGTGTTATAAAATAACATCCTTCAGACACTCCTGTTCTTCCTTCCACCTCCTGAACTGTAGAATGTAGCTCTTTCTCTCACCCCAGGACAAGTCACAAGGCAAGAAACATCTAGGGAAACTTCCAGTTATGAAAGAAGCTGTTTTGGAAAAATTAGGGGCCAGATCAGCTCAAAAAGGTGTTCTGAGGAAAGGCACAAGTGAGGAAAAAAGATCACTAAACTGTATTTGTTGGCAAAGGAATCAGCTGTCCCCTCACCTGTATGTGTATTACATGTCTCAGTGTATCATGTGTGTCTGAGTAATTTAAGAGTTCAGTTCTGAGAGAAAATAATTCACAACTCTGCACCCTTCGTCACCCACCATGTGGGTACCTGTACTTACTGCTTTATTACCAATAAGTAACAGTAAAACTTGCGAGCAACGTAAACAGTACAGCTTACAGTAAAACACTGACAAAACATTCATGATTATTATATCGCATTTAAGTGTCTCCAAGACACTGCAGGATTATACAGCAGCCCTAGAGATACTGATTTTTTTCATTCACAAGAAATAGAAAGAATATCAAACTGCTGATACCTTGAACATTACCTTGAAAAGGCAAAAGATGAAAAAATGAATATAATATTATTTATCACACAGCTTCCTAATTACTAAGTTAAACATTCCATTTATCTGTCATTAATGTTACCTTTAAAATGACCTAACACTTACCAAAATATTCTAATACACCAACTACTTCTATGGAAATGCTATCCTAAATACATATAAAGTCTACCAGGATCTCAAAACTCCCTCATCTTACCCGCACTGCAGCTACTCTAAACAAGCATTTTATTGGCCCAGTGTTGTTAGCTTATAAACATCATGTCACCTTGCATTGAACCATTCAGCATCAAGAACTGTTCTTTTCTAAACCCAAGTACAGTTAAAATGGGGAAATATTTAGACAAGCACAACAGAAAGTTCAACTGAATAATGAATTTCTTCTCTCAGTAAAATTATACAGCAGGCCCAGGCTAATTTTTTTTTTTCTTTAATGGAAAGCAGCTCACTAAAGAGCTCAGTTCACACTCAGCTGGATCAGCCATTCAATTAAATCGGTTTCATTTTGAGCTAACAATCAAAACAGCTGACAATCCTACTAATAACTCCACATCCATATTCAAATACAATACTTCCACATTTTCATTTTAAGAGTCGCGCTGTGGCTTCTGCAATACAACTCTAAATTAAGCTATTTATAAAAGCATCTATATTTGTGGCATAGATAAAAGATACTATTACCTCTGAACTTCATTTTTCTTTATTATAAACCCAAATTTCAGCAGCATTCTTCAATTCAAAAGAAAGTTATTTCACTATCTTGAAAATAATGTGTCAAAAGCATCTCTTTCTTTAAAAACTGAATTACATTTAATTTCTCCATCTTTATTTTCATTTCTTCTTTGTGGATAAGCTGCCACCATTCAGATGAAAAAGATTTTCTCAGTAGTTAATTTTTCGGTAATTCTCCTAACACCTCCAGAAAGCAAAACTCAACTTTTAACGCCTTCTGCCAGGAGACACCTGGGTAAGGTTGTGCTAGATAGGAAATCAGAAACCTTCATTTATATATTCAGGCAATGTACATTCTTGCCTTGCCCGATATTTTTAGGGCACAATTTTTACTGAGAGACAGGAATAGAACTGAGTGTGTTTGATGCTATGCAACCTCACTGTTGCCTAACGCTGGACAGACAGAGCTCCTGATCTCTGCATCTCCTCTCAATGTGCTGAGCACACTTTGAAGTTTTTAAACACAAGAAAGGACTTTTTAGGTTCATCCAACATCTTCAAAGTCTCCCCTCTCCAAGGCTACCATGATCTTAGTGCTAGGTAAGCAGCGAAGAGAAAATAATTCCCCTGACACAACAGCAGTTCATTTCAAGCAATTCGCTAAACACCACTCAGAAGGACTCGCTTGGCTGGAAGGTTTTTTATCTCATTCTCCCAGACAAACTGGTCTCTCAATAGATGGAGCAGAAACTTACACAGATCTATGCAACAAAGAACAAAAGCTATTAAAAGAACTGTAAACTTTTTAAAAATTCAGCTAAGACAGTCCAATTTCTTCAAAAGCAAATTGAAAAGCTTCATGCTCACATGACTGTTCCCAGGCTGTGCAGTAACCCCAAAGCCATCACATATCGGGCTCAGCAAACTGCTGATCCACGGCAATACCTGGGCTGGACGCCCAACCTTCCTCCAAGCAGATGCAGTAAATGCAGATCAAAATTATCTTTGTGATACCTGTTCTGAAGATGTAAAATCAGAAGTAGTACTCTCACAATATAAAAAGTCCACCCTCACAAATATTAAAAAGGACTGAAGCTGTTTGAAATTCAAATACAACAAACACTGAAAAAAAAGTCTGAAGGGAAAAAATAAATGAAAAGTATTCACATTTCCAATGAGAGTACATATATGACTACAAAGGAACCCTCTGAAATTGCACAGAGGCAAGAGGAGCACGGTACAGTCTGAACAGGATCAAATCTGTTTCCTTTCATCTTATGCGTTGCAAAGACCTTTCTTAAACTATTAGAGATGAGCGAGTGGACTCAAAGGACAATATGCAATGAGTCACCAGGCAGGATTCATGCAGCTGAGGCTTATTAGGAGTGTTCCCACTGTACTCCTGCAGCCAAGAACCTCCAGGCGCACAGGCAGGTCCACTAAGGGGAGCTTTGGCTGAGCTTTCAATCACTTTTCTGCCTCACTATGTACAAGACAACCTCCCACCTGCACTCCCTGACTCCAGAACAGTCTTCAACCTGTTCCGGACTTCCATTAGAAATAGAGCCCATCAGCGCAGTGCCAGTGAGTGCACAAAGTGCTCAAGCGTCAGGATTATGATGCATCATAGCAACCTGAAGGACCACACAAAGTACACGGGGAAATCTAAATAAAGATGGGACAAAAAAAGAGAAATACTCAAAAACACGTGAAATGGAGAATCACTTCCCCCTTCTCGTAAAATTCAAAAATATTTCACTTGTATTTTATCTAATGCAATACACTCAGCTGCTGTTTTAATACTACAATCAAATTTTAAGAAGAGATAAAAACAGTAGGGAACCAAGTCTCTCAAGTCACTTGCGCTCATTTTCCTTGATCAAAAACTACAAATATGGGTTTATAACCACAGGAAAGGCATGCTATTACCCATCCAGCACTCTCAAGGTGCTCATGGTCTCAGCCCTTTCTGAATTTGCTTTTACTTTGAACGACTGGAGCAGAGTCCTAAAAGAGCCATGAAGAACAGGTTTTAAAAGTTCAAAGAGCCATTACTAACATTGTTTTTAAGTCTATTTTCATCTTCCCTTCTGATATTGAAATCTTTTAAATAGTTTTCACTACCAGTTTTGTGCAGAAAGAGAAACACAGTGATCACACTACCCCTTGGGAACCGATCAATGAGCAAAACTCAATGACTGGCCTGTTCCCCAAGTGACACCCATCCAACACACACTGCACTCTTCTCAAGAGAGAAGTAGCTAAAAATATATACTATCCCTCTCCAAAACTCAGTGTCCAAAAGCAAGCAACTAAATGCACATAAAACCATAAGCAACACCTTGTTTTGACCCATGTTGCGATTGTGCAGCCCATACTTAGAACTAGCCTCTTTCCATAAATAAGCAAAACAATACAAATAGACGTCAGCATTCCAGTAGCATCAGCTTGGGAGATGCAATTCCCAGCCAAGCTTCTGATGTATGTATGGAACAACAAAACAATGACTTCATAGACCTTTGGGAAATGCAAAACCCTCCAAAAAACTAACAATAATGAAAAGCTGACTGATTTTTCCAATCTTCTCTTAATAAGTTAATGTGTTATTAGTTTCTCTTTTTAAAAATTATTTTTAAACTGACAGAATCGATGTATGACCCCGAATGGTCCAGACATTACCACATATTCTGTCACTGATATCAAAAACATTTTCACTCTTAAAACTCAATTTTAAAGTTTGATTTTTTTTTTTTTAACAAACATTTTCCAAATCATTTTAGGAACTATTTTCTGCATTTAGTGAAAGTCAACCACAATCCAAATCCCCATTCTACATTATAACCAATGTCTCCTTCAAAGAAAAGTGGCAAACAAGAGAGGAGTGTATGGGAGCTTGTACAAAACTATTGGTGAAAACGAACTATTGAAACCTACTTAGCAATTAAACAGCTTTTTTCCATAAAAGATTTGTAGCCTAAACAAATGTGCATGGACAAATGTACATGGATAAGAGCATACATACATTTTGTACAAACCACCTGAAAAAGTGGAAATGACAACTAAGATAAACACTGCTGGCCACACAACAGCCCCACGAAATTCCAGCAAGGCCACTTTACACATTCACATCATTGAGCAGTTTCAATGTCAGGAACTGGGTCCATCTTTACTATTTCTTTTCTACATTTTCTTTTTTCAGCAAAGATTTAACATTTGCAATAAATATTTATCTTGCCTTCAAATAAGAAAGACCATTAAATGCTGTCTTGTAATGAACCAATGAAGTATCTGAAAAATAACACCGTAAAAATACTTCTGAGGAGATGGAACTCACCACACTCAATGTTTTAGTGGATTCTTCGGGTCCCCATAGCCCTGAAGCCCTATTTAATCAAACCCCACAGAGAACCTTGCCACTTCCAAGTATGGCTCACAACACAGCCCTCTGTTGTTCTGCTTCCTCTTTCCATCTTGTACAATTTTCTTATCCAGATTTTAAAGCAAATTCTCTTTCTTTTCTACTCCCTTCTCACAGAGATTGTTGCCCGGTTTTGCCTTCACAGTGTACCTAGTAATTTCAAGGCTCAGAAATAATATTAAGACAAGAAAAAACAGGACCAAATATCACCGAGTCAGTGCCTTGGAGAAGTCAGGCAAGCAAATATGGTTTTAAATCTACTCACCCACTGGCATTTTTATTCACCAAAGGCATTTTTTGTCTGGAGGCTTGAAATCTTTTTAAGGCAAGCAGCCACTTCAAGTTAAATTGCAAAGTCAAGAGCCCAGGTTTTTACCAGTAAGAAATTTTTTATAAAATTTTCAAGATGAGCACATTTTTGTCTGCGTTAGTCAGCACTTTGGATGGGAGATGTAGAGATAACTGAACTTCCTTATTCCTTCATTATCTTCAGGGATAACAATTCCAGGTGAGACTATGCTGGTAACTCAATGAGCGCAGAGAGGTCCCTAATGCCCTCCTGATCACTACTATGATCTGTAGTACTCAACCCCCTGAGAAAAGAGGGAACATAACAGGAGGATGGGAAAAGAGGACAAGGTAGGGCAGGAGTGAGGAAATGGACACTGAGGGCAGATACAAATCAACTTTGGGACATTTACCGTCTAAAATAAGAGACATTCCACGAACCCTTTGACCAAGGACCAATGTTTCCAGCATTGTTTTACGGATACACGGCAGCACCTCCAGAAAAGTAAATAAAGGAACATTTCTTTATCCACACAGGCCTCAAGAACACGTAATAACAAACATTTTTATGGAAATTCTGTATAAACTTACACGTTGAGCAGACTAGAAGTGCCCTCACCACAAGCTCACAAAGCAGCTTCCGCTTCTGCTCCACTTTTGAGGTGACAGCTGGAATGAGGATCTCTGCAGGGACGTAGTACTGAATGGAATAGGTCACAAAGATCCCAAAGGAGTACAGAATTTTTACGCACTGATATAACCTGTTCAAAACATTTACACAAGTTTCTGTAAGTTGTAAATACTGAATTAGAAAAAGCTAATGAAAATTCTATCACAGGACATTTGTGTTTACATTAAAGGCTAAGTGAGTAAAAAACAATTTTTTATTAAATTTAGATTTTTTAAAACCTTATATGTAACTCCAGAGTATTTAAAAAGCTTTAAGGTCTATCAAATTATAAGCTAATAATCCATTCTGTGGATACTTTTCCTCACTGTACAAAAAAAAACAGTTTCACATTTTGTTAACACGTACAATGAGTCAAGTTTTTATACTGAGAGAATTCTTTCCTTCTGTGCATCATGTAACAACTAAATCAGAAAATAATTCTTGCAGTCTGTCAGCCTCCTCGAAGCTACAGAACAGCTCAAATCCCACAAGCTCTGTCTAGAGGTTCACGACCGGACTGTATGATCTTGAAGGTCTCTTCCAACCATAATGATTCTATGATTCTGATGACTTTGTCATTCTAGAGCTTCCAAGTCTCCACATCTAGGAGTAGGTCATGATTGTGGCCCAGCTCCACAGTGCAACAATTCCCAATAATTCAGCGCTTCTCTGTAGCAGCCCAATCTCTACTTAAACCTGAAGTTCTGCATCCAGGTTTCCTTTGAATCAGGACATGATTTAAAGAATCCTGACTTAGCAGGCTGAGGGGCAAGGCTATCACAAGCAGAAGTTTTCATTCCCGTCTTCACATTTTTCTTTAATGGAGAAGACACCAGAAAGTGCACGACAATGCATGACAAATGAAGTATCTTCATGTCTGCAAAACGTTGTTTGTGTTTTAATCATTAATCACTATTAGCACTTTTAATTCTTGGTGTTGACACTCAATCACAAAAACAAGGATGTTTACAGAAAAAGGCTATGCATTAATTTAGATAATGAAACTAAAGCTTTCCTACAGAATCATTGCCCTAAACCAAGAAATCTACATAAGGAAATATGATACAATCAAAAGCAGCATTAATCTTCTTAATTCCATTATACCTAATATGCATATTTTCTACTACTGCAGAATTACAGCATGTTTGAGGAAAAGGATGGCACCTGCTTAAGTGTCACCTACACATTCAATACCTAAGGTGAACCATAATGGATTGCAGACCTAATTGGCAACAATCACTTGGCAGTTATTTGCCCAATTTCTCAACCCATCTGTCCCCAGAACATCTGACAAGTCTAAGACAGAAAGTCACACACTTCAGTTGACTTCTAAAAAAGACCTCAGAGTGAAGATGAAGACTAGAGCTCTGCTACTCTGTGCCACTTTGCACTATGACAATACACAATTGCACCCCAGTAGCTCAATCATATTTGGGTACAAGGAATCTCTTCAGCTTGCCAGATTACAACTCAACAGAGGAATGTCAGGCATGTTTCTGCCTCACACCTACAGTCTACGATGAAAAAGATGACTGAAGAACAAGAGAACTTTCAGGAATTGTGTTTTATTGGTTTTTTAACTGGCAACAGCACTAGAGCAAATGTGCTCTTTTTGCATAGAAGCCACAGAATCACAGGATGGTTGAGGTTGGAAGGAACCTCTAGAGATCACCTAGTCCAACCCCCTGCTCCAGCAGGGACACCCAGAGCACGGGGCACAGGGTGGCAGCCAGGCGGCTTTGGAAGATCTCCAGAGAAGGAGACTCCACAGCCTCTCTGGGCAGCCTCTTCCAGGGCTCTGTCACCCTCACAGGAAAGAAGTTCCTCCTCACATGCAGATGGAACTGCCTGGGTTTCAACTTGTACCATTACCCCTTGTCCTATCACTGGCCACCATTAAGAAGAGTTTGGCCCCCTCCTCCCTACATTCTCCCCTCAGAGACTTCTACATATTGATCAGATCCCTTCTCAGTCTCCTCCAGGCTAAATAGGCCCAGCTCGCTTAGTCTCTCCTCAAAGCGCACACATGTGCAGTAGTTGAGCAAAGACTTAAAAAGGACAACCCAGTCTATGACATCAGGAGTCTGGCAAATTTCCTCACCTGAACTGACTTCATGTCTGATGAGCAAACGCCTGCAGACTGACGGCTTTAAATCTAGGTGCACTCTTACTGTGTGCCATAAACTCCAAGCTGCTTACAGCCAAATGATGCAATTTATGAGACTCTTAATACAATTTTCTTTCTAGAAATACGAACGCAATAAAAATACGATCAAAGCTTTCAGGTAAAGTTTTAGTCCATTTGCCATGGAGTGTTAAATGTTCACAAATGAGAAAGGAAACATTTCTCATAAACAACGCAGACTTTGGTAACAGGATGACGTCAAGCAGAGCAAGGACCAAACGTCTGTTTTACCTCAGCTCTCAATAAGTGGTTCAGCTACAAACAGAAAACAGAGGCAGTAACAACAAGAAATGAACTCTCGCAAGAACAGGGAAAGAACAAATTAGACTCTGGTTTCTGTATTCCTCAATGCTTAGCTGGGGTCAGTCAAAAATCTAGTCCCTTGAAGTGTCATAGGCTACACTTCAACTCGCAAACAAAATCAGGCCTCTGGTTTTGGCCTGATACCAACTGACATGGTATGGCAAAATTTGTATTCACACAGTTCAACTCTTTCCCACCAAAACAGGATGTCTCAGATGAAGAAGGGACACCACTGCATATGATCATTTGAAACATCTTGATGTGCACCACTGATTTATATTGGCATGCAGAAAAAAGCTTTTTACCTCCCTGGCAGGTAACTGGTTTGCACACATGCACACAACAGGACACACGACTCCAAGTTCATCTGATGTACTTCAGAAAAGCAGCTTCCACCTTGGAAGCTGAAGGACACTGGCAGTTCCAAGAGTTAGGAATGCACCTAACTGTCCAGGAGAAGCATTAAAATCATCATCCCACTTACCAACCCCAGGAAATAGGGAGGAGGGAGGAGGAACATGAACAGATCCCTGGTGAAAACTTGGACTTACATGGATACAGAAAAAAAACCAAATCAAGCTTCTTGTCAAAGCAATACTTAGGAAGTAGGTTACCAAGAAGACTGGAAACCAGAGCAAGCTGCAGACAGTGGCATCAAGACAAGCCACTGTTTTCATGAAATTGAAACAAAAATAAGTCAGCTGGGGCAGATCTAAAGTATAGAAAATAATCATGCCTTTCTTTAATTAAATTTTTTTTAATCAAACTCTCCAAAGTCACCTTAGAATCTTGGCTTGTCTATTATTCTTTTATAACCTGTCTCAGAAAACTAATACCTTGTCTGGAATACTGCCAACACTATTATTTTAATAAAATATGATTGGTAAAGAACTAGAAAACAATCATATATTCAGATACAACGTGCCTTAAAAAAGGTAACTTGTTTAGTTAAGATGTTCAAAACTCTAATACAAGAGTCAACATTTCTAGTAGGTAGAGAGCTGTTTCTTCTCTGAGCTGCCTGAGCCATATTGGGAAATTGTTAATGTGAATATAGAACAAAATTAGCCTCCTTGAGGAAAAAGTTAAAGGCTTATCAGTGAGCAGACAGAATATCCAAATAAACTGTATGTTTCCAAATGAGTTGAGCCCAAAATACTGTATACCAGCAACTGATTAAAAACTTCTGAGTGACATTCTCATGTGCTAGGCCAGAAATAAAGGAAAAGCTAATGTGAGGGCAAAACTACTTGGAAAACCACAGTCAGTGAAGCACCAGTGAGTTAGTATCAAAAGTGGGAAACTGCAATAATGTGATTCCACCTGTATCTGCGCTGTAGTTGTTATAATTCAAACCTTTTATTAAAGAAATTCCTGATAAAGAAAATGTACATTTATTGATAGAACCATACAGAGCTGCCTGCAAGGATATGGAAAGTCAGGCTTCAAATTAAGAATAATCTTTGAAAATTTGAGAAATGGCTGGAAAAAACAGCATATACTTTCATAATGAGACAAGATTTTGTACTGAATTTGAAAAAAAAAAATATTCTGCACAAAATCAATGTCAAAAAGCCAAATGAACAGAAAAGGTTCTGGAATTCTATGTGCAACAGACATCAGTGCTGTGCTATCTTCACTATATCCCATAATATTGTTTAATGATACCCAATATGCAAAGCAGCACTGTGAAAAGTCTGTACTGTTTTGGTAAAATTACACCCAAAATATATATTATATATATATAAAATAATTAGATGTTTAGAAAGCATGGGTACTGAGAAGGGCTGTAGACTAGGGTTATTTAGTCTGGAGAAATTAACACTGGGGGGATGCACAATAAAGATCTTCGAGTACTTACCAGAACACTCCACAAGGCAGAAAAATAAGTTGTTCTCTATGCCCAAAGAAAAATAAAATCAGGCTTAAACTGCACTAATTAGTTTAGCATTGTGAAGTGCCCTCTAGCAGAAGGGGACAATGAAGCCCTGCAACAGATTGCCCCTGGAGGTTAGAGCACCTCGTGTTCAGCAGCAGGGCAGGTTAAACCTGCACTCAGCAGTGGCTTGGGCACAGCAGAGTGGGTTTGGACAGAGAAAAGTGCTTGATAACAACAGTCCTTTCAGGCCTGTCTCCTGTGCTTCTCAGAAATTAATTCATCTCACCTACCAGGAGGTTCAGCAAGCTCTTATTTTTTGAGGACTCTGAAAAGCTGCTAAAAACAAAACAAAACAAAAAAAAGATTTTCTATTAGCTGAGCAAATACATGGAAGAAATTAGAAGTTTCCTGATGGGGAAAGAAAGAGGAAAGTATACTTAAATTTTGCTAATAGGACCAAAGATCTTACTGACTGTACCTTAGTCGGTACCTGTACCTTAGACTGTACCTTCCAGAGCCTTCTAAAGTCCTAGGTATATGCAAAGGCAGAGAACACCTGCTCCAAATCTATGCCCATGGCTGAAGTGGAGTAACTAGGTTAGAACTGTGTTCTCTGCAACACTTGTTTGTTTTTCGTGTTTTCGTTTGGTTGGTCAGTTGGTTTGGTTGGTCAGTTTGTTGGTTTAACTTAAGAAAACTTAACCAGCTCGTGCCAATGAGCCTTTAACCCCCAGACCTCAGACCTCCACAAAGCTTTATAAAACCAAAAAAAATAGAGAGACTCATAGACAAACTTTAAAGTCTTAAACACATAGTACTTCAAAGTAGGGGCCTCCATTGTACTAAGTAATCTTTTAAATGTAAAGGATTAAAATTAGAAATCAATTTTGATTTTATAGAAACTTATGGGATTTTAAAATATTTCACATTTTAATTTTAAATTTTATTGGTATTTTGGATTTTATTGGTAATTTTCTCTTATGTTTCAATCAGATAAAGATGGTTCCATAGACTACTATTAAAAATACTTAAATGTCCTTTGTATGTGCAAAAGAAGCCAACAATAATCTTTGTCTCTCTTCACTCTACTCTTTAGATTTCATTATGCTGCTTCTTATCAGGAAAAAAAAAGAAAGGAAACCAGGTACTTTACATACTTTTGAGAACACGAAAACCAATTACTAATAAAGTCCATGTAGCCAAATATAACTAAATTTGCTTTTTCTTAATATTCAGCTCATGCAGTAAAACGGATTCCCTTGATTCTGTAAAGTAGATATTAAAAATCAGCAAAAATTCTGAGCACTACTCTCTTTCCATAAAGCCAATTTTCAGCAGGTTCCAGTTCATATATTAAGCTGACCCACGGTTTGTTCTCCAAAATTACATTCTAAATTAGAATTGGAACAAATCTCTTCTCCCAAGGCTCTGATCTAGCAAAACCTTTGCAGACACAGGCAGTCCTCTATCTAAATTACAGCAAAGAACTTAACTGGACCAAGGCCTGTCTGTGCCTGCTGCTCACAGCCACCCAAGAGAACATCCAACCCAGCTCAGGAAGCAGCAGAATTTTCATTGTCTCCATCAGAGAGGAACTGAACAACTGGGATTTACCCTAAACCAGGTCTCCCTCCATAGCTGCATCTCAGACACTTCTCCACGACCCAGCTTCTTACAGAACCTCATCTGCTCCCTGCAGACACTGTTCTCTAGTTCAACCAAGCCACTCGCTGGCTTTTTTTATGTTAGGAAGCAATAACCAGCAATCTAATAACTTGTCTTTAGCCTTGACACCTCCAAGGTTATTAAATGAAGAAATGTGGTCTCAACCTGAGATTTTACTGCAACAGGGGAAACAAATATCCATATTTCAAAAGACAGGAGCCTTTCTTCACTCCCACTCTCTTATGGTAAATTAAGATAATGAGGGCTATTTGGTTAAAAATAGTGGCAAATACATGTTTAAACTGAATTCTGAACTGATTAAAATTCTGACCAACTCAGTAAGTCCTGAGGTTTGCCTTCATGCTTAGCATCTGATGAAACAAAAGCCTGAAGCATCTACAACCATAAAATCACCAGTCTAAACTAGAGTCTTCTCCATCTGAAGCAAGATGCTGCCATGTGGGTATCACATGTGATGGTCTGATCAAGGGATCAAGTAGCTCTACTAGAAAGGCCATCACTAACCTATGGGGGTACCACAGAGCTTCTGACCCCGTTTGCGACTCTGGAGGATATCCAGGGAAAGCAGAAAACAGCCAACAGTCACCTCTGTCTATATGTTCTGAACAGCTCTGAGCTTACTGAACTTATAACATCAATTTCACACTTTTTCTTAGAGCTCCACTTCCCATTTCTCGTGTGGCTGCTCTTCTTGCAGCAGGTCTGAAAAGCCAGCAGGATAAACAGCATCTTATCTTCACATCCAAACTGTAGCCAAGAGCTATTTGAAAAGTGATATTTGAATAGAGGACTTAGGTAGCAGTTAATCGAGTTAATTCAGTTGTTTGCACAAGCTCAAAACAAAGCACCAGAGAAAAAGAGTGAGCTTATGCTACGTCTTCCTCCTTCCTCTTCCACCTCCCCTAAACAAACTGATTTTCTGGGGCAAAAGTTAATTTAGGTTTTAATACAAAAACCTAGACTTACTTTTTTAACTTTTTCCTAACTCTATTAACAAATAAAACCAGGTAATATCACAACTAGAAGCATTTCCCCTTTCCCCAGATACACACTATAAAAAGAAATGGAAGTGTTGGAAGATGTCTGGGTTTTTCTGTGTATGTTTATGTCCATGAAAGACAATAATTAAATAAAAGCATATTGTGATTAAAAAGGGCTCAAATTTGGAACCAAATGGGGGGGGAAAAAAAAAAAAAGACTTATGCAAAATGCCACTCAGGCCCTATGTTAGTTCATAAAACTGCAATACAAAATCAAAAAACAAAACCATACACAAAAAAACTCCACAGCTTAATTGAAATTAGAACAATAAAAAAGTCACCCTTCTGGCTACATTTTATTATCAATTTATGTATTTATATAGGAACTACTCAAGCTATTAAGCAAATTTTTTGAAGAATAGTAAAAATGCACCGTTCACACTGACTTCAAAATTCTTCCCAAGGAAGGAAAATGAAAAATTCCAACAGTGTGAAAAGGGAATTGTTGAAAATTAAGAATACTTTTTAAATGCTTCCTACTCTTTTTCAAGAAGTAAGGAAGCAGAATTCCTTCCAGAAGTTTTTCTTTCACAGAGTTTAATACAAAAACCTGTGAGAAGGTGGTTACTCTAAGCTTCACCATCCTGAGAGGAACCTCTTATTATACATTATCCATGGCACTAGATCTATAAGCCTGCTCATCTTCGGTGTCTTCTATTGCAGCTGCTGAACAAAGTGGCTTCACTAAAAAACTCCGCTGCATTCCCAGATATCCAACTGCAAACTAGCCGCTTCCAGGCCTGGAATACATCCAGCTGCAAACTGCAGATTTGCTCCTTCACTGCCTTGGGCACTGGCTCCTCCTTGAGACAGAGCACGGTGCCATCAAGATCACTGGGCTCCTTCCACACCCAATTCCTGTTTCTAAGCAAGATATTACTGGTGAGGATGGTGATATTTGTAGAAGGCACAGAGAAAATAAAGTATTTTACAGAAAAGTTCGAGCATCTATCGATTACGAGCATGACAACCCTAACGCATCAAACAACCCTTTGCACCACAACTTCTCCCTTCTGCTTACCATATATCCTGTGGCAGGTTTAATGTTATGCTGCCTTTGATTTCATCCCCGAAGCGCAGGTAGCCCAGGGTGGCAAGGGAGATGTACAAGGCCATGACGATGCCCATGCCGATGTTGAGCGCCTGCGGGAAGCGTGTGCTGTCCTTCATCCTGTTTTCCAGCGGAAGCACCTAGAAATAGAGGGAAAATAATTACATTTTACGTCCTCCCAGTAAGACTCCTCCTGACTCCTGCCTTTCAACACCAATTTCTGAAGTTTAGGTGGTATTACTCATAACTAAGGAGGTAATAATAATTTACAGCCCAGAAGCTTGCCCTGTTTTGTACATCCTAAGGAAACATTTGGTTACTTCTTGACGAGCACCTATGAGGGGCTGGAACACAAGGCCTGTTTAAAAGATAAATCAATATTTATAGATTAGGAAGTGACAAGAGAACCGTATAATGCCCAGATGAGAGTGTAGAGGCAACGTAAGTAACATAACGTAAAATCTTCTGTGATAGATTACGTTGAGAATCCAAGGGTAACTTTCCTGTTCTAATTCAGGATGTTTAATTGCCAGGTGATTGAAAAGCCAGGTCCCTTCTCCTCGCAGACACACTGATCCCATACAGAGTACCCCAAGTCTGTGCTCTTTGGAAGGGCTTGAGGCCCCTTCAAAGTGCAGACCCAGCCCCTGCCACCATCACCGCCTGCAGTGTGCAGGACAGATTCTTGCCTTTTACACATGTTAAATACGACAGAGCAAAACATATCCCCTGAGGTTCAACTTGAGCTTTCTTCCACCAATACAAAACTATAAAGCAAGGTAGGAAAGCCAAGCCACAAGCTCACAGGATCCTGCAGGCCTCTCCTTGGGTTTCATCAGTGCATCTGACCCTTTTAAACCCACTGCAGAGGAGCACAGACCTTCCTAGACACATTGTTCTTTCCCATCTCTTTCAGAGCAACTGAGCATCCTTAAAGCATATTATATAACTTAACTGAGGATCCTCTTTATAATTCAAAGCTCCCACAGCTGAAGTTTTTCTTCCAATAATCAAATTGAACTTGTACTATTAAATAACCTCGTGGTGAAGACAGCAACATTTAAATAAGGCTGTATTATAAAAAATAAATCCATCTATCAATTAGCATTCAGTAGCAGGAAAATTACAAAAGGAGATTTACTGCCATAGCGACAAAAAAGTTAATTCATCCAAATGGAATAAGCTTTTGTAGCAATACAGTTGTCTCTATATTTCACACTGAGAATTGCCGGGCAGAACAGATAGCATTTGGGATTCTTCTGTCCTCAGCTGGAGTTATACTGCTCCACACACCACCTTGCAAAGGGCTTGGAAAAATGTTCCAAGCACTCAGGCACTTTTCATCTGAATTCTCCTCTACTTGATTTCCTATAGAACACCCTGAAAGGACCAACAGATAACATTTGGGACTAGGTCAGTAATAAAAACACTCATTCACTCCTAACTACTAATTTTCTGTTGATTAGCCCATTTCCTGCACACATTCTGCCACCTTCTATACAATCTGGGAATCCTAATAAGCATAAATTGTTGCAATAAGATCTCACTGCAAGGCAGCTATTTCATCTCTGCAGCGCTTTAACGGCAATTCACTGCACTGCTTACAGGAGTCTCATATTAAGTTCCCAGGCACAGAGATTTGATTTCGAGCAGTTCCAACACAGAATCCTTTTGTACATTCCCAGCAGAAGGAGGGTTATGAACTTACAGACACATTCCAGCAATGAAAAATTTTTCCAACATGACTTTTGGCAGGAAAGGGATTGAGGAAACTGCCTGCCTCTCTGAAGGAGAGCAAAGCTATTCCCTATGGTTTTAACATCATCAGAAGGAGAAGCTCACCTCGGAGACCTTTTACTGATTCAGCTAGACCTTCCCCTACGACGCCTTTTCCAGAGGAAAGATCCATGCTGATCTTTTGCAGCTAGTCGGCTATTCACAAGAAAAAAGCACAAGTGAAAGAAACTTCTTACTTATTGGCTATACCCTTAACTGAACTAGCACAACGCTATACTGTTACACAGCTGTAACAAACACAGGCTGATGTGATTCTGAAAGAAAAACATTAGAAGATGTTTATATGACAATTCTGCTGAGAGACACTAAGCGCATAAAGGGCGACTCCTAAGGGAGGTCTGGAGGTGACAACGAAGGAGTTGGGGACTCTCGGCCAGGTGCCAGTTAGTGCCTTCCACACACGACCAGGCAAGCAGAAAGCTCGGTCAGGAACGATGCCCCTTGAGATGACATCCTGGCTGTGCAGCTTCTGCTACCAGGAGGGCTCAGGCGCTTTCAAACATGGGACCCTCCTCCAGAAGGGACAGGTGGGGAGAGACACAACCCACCAGAAAAGTAACAAAAGGGAATCTGGGCTTTCTCAACTCATAAAGAAGACCTTATATCAGTTTAACTGAGGAATGGAGATGAAAGACTCTAAATGAAAGTGGGAAGGACAGACTGGAAGTGAGCACACATAGGAAAGGACAGCAGCAGCAGTGGCTCCCATACTCCATAAAGCAGGTGACCAAGCGGGGACCACCTGAAATGCCTTCATATGAAGTCACCTAGGCTAGGAAACAAGCAGGAGGAACTGCAAGTCTGTGGAACGTCTGTGAAAATGCAGTTTTTTGAGGGAAGCCCTTTAAAAAAAAATTGAGGAGAGGAGTGCATTCGTCTGGTTCTGCTACTTACATAAGAAAACTCATTAAGGATGTGCAGGTCAGAGGCAGCGTTGGCTACAAGGAGTGGGCTGGTGACGCTGAAGGAAGTGAGGAGGACAAGCAGCAAATTAAATATCCTACATTTCCAAGGCATAGACACCAGCTTTTCCAGGGAACTAGCGCTCAAGATGCCTGAGCTGACCTGAAGTACAATGACGCCCTCCTGCCTCGAGCTGGTTAATGTTCAAAACATTATGTCGGAACACAACAGCCCGGGCAGTTTTCACGTGCGAGGCTAAAGAAGCTGTGCAGGGTCCACCTTGCCTGAGCACGAAGCTAACGGAGCTCGGATGCCCGAAGGATCCATGAGGAAGGTGGCGCTGGGGACAGGCTCGGCAGCGGCAAGCACTGCCGGGGCACACAGCGATGGAAGCAGAAGAGCTAAAGCTCAAAGCAATGACCAACACACGTGGCTGCTCTTAGTGAGCACTTTTTCTGAAGCCATGAAGCACCATATTCAAAAATAATAATAAAAAAATAAAAAACATTTATTTCCCTGATTTCCCTGCTCTTTCTTGAGTTATTATCAGTGCCAGATCCATGGATATCGGGGCCAGATCCACCTCCAAATTGAACATGCCTAGGTTCAGACATCCTCTCTGAGGATCAGCAGATCAGCAGCAGCAGTTTCTAGTCAGTTATTGTCACTATAGGAATTTTCACCTCTTTTTAAGGCACAAATATCAAAGCCTGGTCCACCTCCCTTTAACCCATCAAGCGAGCATCTCAAAAACTGCCCACAATTCATGGCAAAGAGTCACCATCTAATCTATGAAGCGGCTTGGGTAATCTACCATTATCAATTATGCAAAGTAATTTCCCTTTAATTTGAAACTGCCTGCAACAGCTGGAATCATCCCCAAGTAACCACGTTCACTCCTACTTACTTGCCTGGAATATCCCGGTACAATCAGATGTTTCAGAGCTAAGCTGCAGGGAACTGTCTAATCCTAATTAGAAATCTCTACTGTATATTTTACATGATTGGACCAAAAGTGAAATACAAGAGAACTCAGACTGCAGATAATCAAATAAACTGAGATTTAATTGCCATAGCTGCTAAAAATTAATCTCATAAAGGCTAATTCAATAGCATGCATGTTTAATGTTTAAATCCACGAGCTTATGCCCATCTTCCCCTTTTTCAGGAAACACCACTAAAAGAATTGCCATATAAGAATTCAGTAATCTTCTCACCCTTACAATTTTAATGCAAGTATTTCAGTTCTCTCTCTCCTTTTCCTTTTTTAAGGTATGATTTGATTATTTTTTGATTATTTGATTATTTTAAGGTTCAGAGAACTCAAGAACTCTGGACAATTAAAAACAATATATTTGCCAACATCTTGGATAGATCTGTAATCATGTGTGCATCAAATACTACACAAAAATAAGACCATATTCACTCAAAGCCAAGGAAGCCTTTCCATATATCACAGAATCACAGGATGGATAAGGTTGGAAGGGACCTCTAGAGATCATCTAGTCCAACCCCCCTGCTCCAGTAGGGACACCCAGAGCATGTGGCACAGGGTGGCAGACAGGCGAGTCTGGAAGATCTCCAGAGAAGGAGACTCCACAGCCTCTCTGGGCAGCCTCTTCCAGGGCTCTGTCACCCTCACAGCAAAGAAGTTCTTCCTCACATGGACATGGAATTGCCTGGGTTTCAACTCGTACCCATTATGTCTTGTCCTGTCACTGGCCACCACCGAGAAGAGTTTGGTCCCCTCTTTCCTGTCTTCTCCCCTCAGGTACTTCTACATATTGATCAGATCCCCTCTCAGTCTTCTCTTCTCCAGGCTAAACAGGCCCAGCTTGGTTAGTATCGTAGATGCTTCACGCAACAATGATGATTCAGAGACTGTTGTCAAGAAGCTTTGTTGCCTGTTTGTCAACTTGTTGTCCACCAGGACTCTCAAATCCCTCTCCATGGAGCAGCTCCTTTCCAGCAGGTCAACCCCTAATCTGTATCTATTGGATATATCTATTACAGATTGTGGACACCAATTACACGACAGCTACGAAAACCCAAAACTAAGGTTGCAAATATTTGTTCTAAATAGTTGCTCACTCCAAAAAAAGTTAATAACATTTGCATAGCCTCAGAGCTTTATTCAAAAGAGTAATCACCTAATAAAATCTCATATTCAAATATTAGTTAGACAATTCAAACCACTGCAGATACGCACTCATGTGGCATATCATTATCAAAATGGAAAGGAGGAAGAAACCTTGCATAAAACACCTACCAGTAATTGCAAAATAGAAGAATTACTTGAGGATGGATAGGGAGAATGAAAAAATTGACACCAAAAAGCAGAATAAATAACAGAAAATGTTTCTAACTGAAATAGTTTCCTACGCTGCCTAATTATACATATAATTGTATAAGAAGTGTAAGTTTCTTTGGCTTTACTGCATGCATACTAACAACACAGAAGTTTTCCCTCTAAGAGTCATGGCCAGGCAGAAGATTTGGGGTTTGCCTCTCACTGAGACCACGTGCGCCAATACCTGCCACACAGCAAAGATCTTCTCCAAAATCAGAGAGTGGCAGAAGGATTCTAAGAAATGTATAAGGTAAGTGAACAGGAAACTCCAGCGCCCTTTATTTCCTATTTGTGCACACATATGCGTATCCTTGATTTTCTAAGGGAAAAATATATACTTTTTTGAATATTATAAACATCAGGTATTGGATGTTGTGTAAAAGTTACGCTGCATGAAGTACAAATACCAATAAGGAAGAATACACCCAGAGTCAAGCAAACACATTTTTCAAGATAAGAGAAAGTCCTCCCATGTTCACCAGGGGCAAGATACAAGAAGAAATATCTGACTTGATCAAGAGGCGGTATCAGATACTACCATTCAGTTTGATCTGAAGCTGGCAGCGGAATTTTGTTCAGCCTCTGACAAAAATGCTGCATTAGCTATATCCCACAGCCTTCTCTGCTTCTGCATATTTGCTTATAGTCTTTTGCCTCCTCTCCTAACTTCTTTAAGCAGCTTGAGAAACAAGACAAGCAAACCAAGTGGTTTCACACAGCAGTGCTAATATGCCTCTTGATAAGATATTTGAAGTCCCCAATTGCCAGGCAAGTCTAGCAATAGGTCATCAAGTGCAGCAACCTACATGTCTGTGCCCAAACACAAAACCATTCTTCAGTGGTACGGGCTTCCTATCTTCTCAAATCTCTTCATGAAGAAAACAACAATGAAACAGATGCACCCTCATCTAGGGAATTTTGACAGTGAGAGGCTTCCGTCTCAAAGCCTGACAAGCTCATTTGCATAATTTTTAAAATCCCTACAATGCCATTTTAAAACGATAATCCACTTAGGCTTTTTTCCTTTTGAATTCTGGAATTATTTACTTATTTTTTGCATACAAACACCAGTCTATCTTCAACTGCAAAACTGTGATATCTAAATTCAAAAGAGGTTTTAACAGGCATCTTAAGGAAGCAGAGTAAGTAAGTCAGAATACTTATTTTCCAGATTAGAAATTAAGGTTGGAAAGTGTCTTTTTGGTAGGTTAACCAGTATAACATCTAACAGAAAGGAGAAAAAAAAAGACTGAACTGAACAGTTTTACTTAATTGAATATATTTATATATGACAGAGAAGAAAAATTACCTTGTCTAAACTTCATGAAACTACTTCATCCTCCTTTCCTTCCATCTTAAATTATTACTTCCACATTTGCATTTGGATTTTATATCACAAATGGTAAAGCCAAGAGAAATTTCTCCAGAAAATACCAAGTACAACTGCTACTGTATAGGCATTACATTATTGAAAGCTATTACCTGCACACTATAATAATACATATATATTCAAGCCTGGAGGCCCTGGTTTTACACTCTCCTGAAAAGCAGGTCCAAGGATTTCAACTACATTTCAGACTCGCTCAACAGCACAGTCTGAAGCTACATTTTAATTCATTCTCAAGAATCTCACAGGCATAATAAAAACAGGCCCACTCACCTTTGCAATAAAAAGAGGGTTTTGAACCCAGTTCTTACAAAACACCACATTCATCACCTGCAGCTCCTGTGTTCATAATGCAATGCAGGGACTCTGCTCAGTTGTGCAGCTTCAATACAAAGCCATGATTTGCCAGGGAGCTTCTCTCAGGCTCCAGCTTCACCCTGCCAGGTGGAGCTAAGGCATGGAAGAGCCCAGCAGCAGCACATCCCATGCCCACCAGTGCCCTGGACCTAAAAAGGGCCACTGAGAGCTGAGGCTGCAGCTTCTGCAGCTCATAACCAACATTTCCCTTCTGCCTCGACTGAAATCTTTCCTTCAAGGTTAAACCAAAACCAAACCACCAAAACAGCTGCATCTGCTTTGGTATTCAGTTTCTGTTGCTAGTAATGTTCCCTTGACACTATGTATGCCACTGGTCAGCATGATTTCCACAAGAACATCCTGACAATCTTAAAATCTGAGCTTTTAGCTGCTGAAATCCCAAGATGATTCTCTTTACTACGACTGGCAGCCACCAGATCACCACAGTGCAGAGTTCTCAGGCCACGTCTACCAGCGCACCACCGTAAGGGACCTCTGTGTACTCCTTGCCACCAGCTCTTCCTTGTCACCACAGAGATCATCACCAACTGACCGCTAAGGTTGCAGCAGGTACCTGGTGCCAGGCAGCAGTGACTCCGTTTCTCTAGACAGCTCAGACAAGGAGCAAGCAAATAGGACAAGCAACAGAGAGCAGCTCTTCTAACACTGCGATAAGCGTCACTCAGTTCAGCAGGTGGTGACATTTGGGCCACCCTTTGATGGAGTTCTTTCTGCCGCTGCTGTAGTAACAAGTGAATAACTTGCAAGGAGTTTCAGTAACGCAAAATAATTGGTCCTGTCTGCAATCAAGCAAGAGTTTAGTTTCCTACAGACAGACAGGCGGTTCAGTTCACATTACTAATAAGAAAACATGGGTTCAGCAGACTATTCCAAAACCTGCCATTCAAACTGGGTTTCTGATTGAAAAAAAAGGCATCAATTCAAAACTCATGAAGCTACTCAAATATTTGAGTTCACAGAGCTACCCAGCTTCTCATCTGCTAGGCAGAAAGTGAACAGGCAGGAAATGGGTTCATACAACCTGCAAATTCACATGGAGGCCTCTCCAGGTGCAATGAGAACTTCCCTCTAACCACCTTTACTCTCAAAGGGGCTCCCAACTGTTGTACAACACTGGCTGATGAAACACTTAATTAGCTCCTTGTATTACATGAGTCTGGAGGCTAGCCACTGCTGTAGTTTACCAGAGATTTTGTAGCTCATTTTGTAGCTTAATTAGCTAACCTTTCCCCTTTGAATTATTTCAGAACTAAGTCTGTAAAATTAAGGTTCTTCAAGTACATTTCTCAAGGGATTGAGTACAGCCAAATTTACCTGAGAACAGTAAAACTGACTTCCACACTGCTGATTTCCTTACTACACAGGGATACTCAATTGGTCCTAAACTATGAGATACGAACTGAAAAACTGAAATCCAAAGATTAGAGTTGTTCTCACGATCAACACCTAAGAGATGCACTGATTTCAGGCAGAGATCTAGAAGAAAAATCACACTAGGAATCTGCTGAATCACTGTACCACCCTCAGTCACATTCCCTGCTCTGCAAACGGCACTAGTGTCCTCTCATTAATTAATTTCACCTTACTTAACAAAGTTACTGAAGAACTGTGGTCCCACTTTAAATGATGACAAGTGCTAAACTGAAGGAAAAAACAAATCAATATAAAAAGCTTTTTGGAACCACGGGGCAAATTAATTAAGTGTTGAAGAATTTCCTTTGCATTATAATATGTGGCTCAAAAATAAAAGAAACCCAAGCAGGTATTTCATACTGTACAGCGCATTATGCATCTCCATTTAATGTTTTCTTGCTGCATTAGCTACTCTCCTGTTAATGAAATGTAAAATAAAGTTGAAAAGAAATTCTCCTAACTGGTGTGGCCAAGGTGTGCTATATCGTAATGTGCTTTATGGACTATTTATTTCCATACTCAAAAAGTTGATTGATGTATAGTCCTATAGCAGAAGTTCATTTTGTTCAGAACAATGCTAGAGAAACCACTTTTCCTCTTTTTGGGTTGTTACTTCAGACTGTTTAACCAGCCCAAAAAATTCAAAACTTCCTCTTCTCTTTCCATCCGTAATATTCAATAACTAATTAGCTCTCACAAGGGTAAAATGCGTATTAGCACAATGAGTCTATGGAATCATAGTCACAATAGTTGGAAGTTAATTTATTGCATAAGACGAATCAATCAATTAACGCTTATGATAAAACTAAGGCTTAAAATTTATTAATATAATATAATATAATATAATATAATATAATATAATATAATATAATATAATATAATATAATATAATATAATATATTTATAATTTATAATGCAATGTTCCGAGTTTCATGGAAATAAATGCTACCTATAAGACGTAACAATAAAATCTAGGATCAACATTTCTTACAGAAATGCATTTTGATTGCCTGCAGTCAGACAGAGCAGGCGAAGGAGCCAAACAGATGGGGTTTTTTAAGCTGTCTTACTGCCATTCTTTTCTCCATATGGTTATAATGTTCTCAAAGGGAAAAAAATTGTCATGGGATAATAGGTAATCACACATCAGCTAAGCTACTGCAACTGACAATGCAAGCATTCTTAAACCACTGTAAATGTGAAGTGTTAAGCATTAATTTATATCTCAACGAATGGCATTAAGACTAATATTTGTAATTTTATTTTGCAAAATTGACCTTTGCAAAGGTCACCACAGTTCAATCTATAATGATAACTCAGTAAGCCATATCAACTAATTATTAATTGTCAATGTACAAAATATTAATTATGTGAAGTGAAAATGTTTGTCTTGCCTTTTTTTCACTTTTTTTTATTTCATGACTAAACTATTCTAATGCTAATCAATCCATAAAATCATTTTTTCTTCTTCCCTACGATGAACGCAACTACAGTTTAAAGACATACTAATATTCTACGTAAAAGGGAAACAAGCATAACACTCCAAGTTCTCAGTTCTATAGTATTTTTATTTTGCAAAGGCAGGTAAATTAGTTTAATAGACCTTGCAATGTATACACATATATTTACACACACAGTGTGTCAAATCATAAGGAACATAAACATTCAATTAGTTTGTGAAAGTTTGTAAAACAAAGTGGGAGATCTAACATACACTTTTCATGCAGTTTGAAAATAAATTACTATCATGCAAGAAATCGAGGCAGCCTATACAGAAATATATTCAGTAATTAAACAGTGCTAACATCTCGTAGTATTTTTAAAAGGTAAATATATTGTGTGATACAATAAAAATGAACCTTACATGATGCGCTCTTGACTAATAATGAAAAAAAGTTCAGTGCTTCTCAGAGATTCAACGAAGCACAACTCTATGAGCAGCTTTTTAAACATTTACACTGGTAGTGTTATTACAACCAATTCACTCTGTCTAATAAGGGATCTAATTTACCAGAAAGTAATCACCATAAAGCTCAAAGATTCAATAAACTATCACCACCAAGTGCTAAACTTGCTACATTTTCCTGAGGCTCACAGACCTCTTACTTGGGAGCTCCCAGATAAAAATGCACATGCATTTCTATATGCTGCAGAGTACGCGAGCATCAAATGTAACTGCAATAGATGAGATCCTCTGCATTTGATTTGCATTTGCCCTCACGCAGTAAGTGCAGTCTGCGTCTGCCCACAGTGTGTCCCAGACAGACTATAACATCTGAGAATGCTGTCTTGGTGCATCCTGCTCTGTTAGATTCACTGCACGTGATTTTTTTGCCCATGATTTTCGGGCATCAAACAACCCCAGATAAAGGGTCCATCTCACTGAATCACAGGATGGTTGAGGTTGGAAGGGACCCCTAGAGATCATCTAGTCCAACCCCCTGCTCCAGCAGGGACACTCAGAGCACGGGGCACAGGGTGGCAGCCAGGCGGCTTTGGAAGATCTCCAGAGAAGGAGACTCCACAGCCTCTCTGGGCAGCCTCTTCCAGGGCTATGTCACCCTCACAACAAAGAAGTTCTTCCTCACATGGAAATTAAACTTTATATGTTTCAATTTGTAACTATTACCTCTTGTCCAGTCACTGGACACCACTGAGAAGAGTTTGACATCCTCCTCTTTACATCCTCCCCTCTCAGGTATCTGTACATGTTGGTAATATCCCCTCTCAAACTTCTCTTCCCTATGACAGGGCTTCCAGATCACAGAAGGAAGCATCTCCAGATAAACTAGTGTATATGGAGGCTAAAACTCAACATCACTCATTATTTTAATGGTTTCAGCATGCTAGAGAACAGTCTCTAGATGCACAGATCCTGTATGTGAGCTCTACAGCTCTATAGCAAAAGGAGCTTCTACTACGTTGACAGTGAGCTGGCTTTTGTTATCGAGCTCTTCTGGCAGTGATAATAGAGCAGCTGGGAGACAGATACAGATTTAATTCAGATCTGACAATTCCAAAAGAGAAAGATATTTGAAATCTCCCTTGTGTTACATCAATGAAAAACAACAATCATTTCTGAAGAAGTGCATTCTGTTCTTTTTTTGTTTAAGCACACATTAACACTTGCTGAAGCATGTGATTATATTAGTAACAAAGTACATATAGTAGATTCCCAATAGTTTAAAGATATTATGACCCAGCATTCCCAAAAGCTTCTTTGGCTATTTTTTAAAGTATGCCTTGTTGAACTAAAGTGCTAATGAACTTGTGAACTTTGTGTGAGATGCAATGGCCAACTAGAAAGGCCTCAGAAGCCATAGAAGGTGAATATGAGAAACTAAAAGAGACTCAATTTTAAAAAGCTAGCTTTTGGAGTGATAAATCTGTCTAATTTAAATCATTCAGGAAATAACAGGGAACAGAAGTTCATTCTCAGAAGCCCATGAACAAGAGCCTTAAATTCCTAGATCCTTTCTTATCATCACCTTTCTATTAAGTCATGACTACAGACAAGTTTCAGGCAAGAAAACGGTATTTTTGATGCATGTCTTTTGTCCTCTGTGATCCCAAAGAAAAACAAGAAGGAAGCAGAATATGTTTTTTCCTGTTGTTTCTGCACTGATCTTTTTAAGTTCAACTGTTGAATCATTATGATTACTGTACTATTGGTTATTTTTACTCAATTGTCTTAATCTTAGTCTGTCTGGATAAACGAGACATTCAGGTAATTTGAGAAGGCTCTAACTGTCCAGATGTTAATCAATACTCAAACTCCCCTTTGACAGGGATCCTCTGCCCTCAACTTCTGCCTTATTCCATAAGGTGAATTAACCCATTGCATATGACTGCCAGATTATTGCTTTAACAAAACAAAAAAAGGTAAGAGAAACAAAAACCAATAAAAAAGCAGGAATAATAATTGCCTACACTCCCTCACCTGGCAGGGATTCACAAATTTTGCATAGTTAGTAATTAAGCACTTACCACCCCAATTCCTTCGAAAGCAAATACAGCAGTCCCAAAAAAGAGTGGGTATTTCTTCCAGCCAACCATGCGAGGCAATTTCCGAGGATCTGCTACATCCTGAAGAGAACAAAGCAAGAGAGTCCGCCGTAAAGAACACGAGCAGTCTTGACAGGCACATTCCCCTTTAGGAGGGGATCGGTATGCGTTGACACTGCAGGATACACTCTAATATCCGATCCCTGGTTTCCCCCTCACCAACAATCTTAGCCCCCTACACATGCTTACAATCCCTTTCCATCCTCCAAACAGATACTTCCAAGGATATTTTATTACTGACATAAGAAATTTTCCCATTTAAAGTAAGACACTGGTATATTTGAGCAAGCATCACTAAAGTGAAAGAGAAAGCTCACAGCTCAAGCTTAATGTTTCAAGTCTGCAAAACTCAGAACTATTCAGACAGTGCCTTTATCGTACATCTCTTCATAAGTGTAAGGGAGAGTGAAACAAAAAAATATATATTTTTAAATATACATTTTTCTTCCTCTCTATTTTCCCTCTGTGCATTTACTTCTCCCTACCTCTAGTCCCAACAGATATCTATAATAAAGGTTATTTTTCTACCTTCCTCCACCATTCTTCTCTTCCTACCACTTTTTTGACACTCCAATGAAAGCTTTCCAGGACAGTAACACTCCGAACATCAGATATAACATTTGTAACTCAACTTACCAACTACATCTTTTTCACAAAATTATATGAAAAAAACCATAGAGCTTTCTAAGCATATTTTTTCTTTAACTGCCAATTCAATTTGTTCCACTATGAAATGCCTCCAAATACCACAAAAACAGCAACCCAGAAAACACAGTGACTATTCAACTTCTGAGATGAAAGTCTGCAATACTGTATGTTTAAAGTATAAACTTTAAAATTTTCTTATTGTATTAGAGAAACACTATAAATATTGTTGAAACTGCTTTTCTACTGCAACAAAATGATTGGCCACAGATTATAAACTAAATTATATTATAAATTTCAGGTGTGACTTATGAAAATTCATTTTTTTTCCAGTGAATTCCAAGAATTCAGAGTCCCTAAAATCTGTATTTTTATTATCTGAAGTGCCAGAGAACAAAAGTGCAAGTGAACATGCAATATAATCCTTTCTCTTAAAGTAAAGCATGTCTCAAGCCCCAGGATGCCTCTTTCCTCAATAAACTACAATATAAATTCTGCTGTTTCGAAATTGTCAGTCAATATAAACTGGAGATGAGTTACGACAAGCAGCGAACAAGAGATCCTAAAATACTAATAAAGTGTACTACACTAAAATAATAATAAAGGTTTATACTCACTCTCACAATATACTGGTAAATGATCACCAGGCTGACAGCCATTGACAGATTGGCAACCAACGAAAGCACAGACAGGCTCTTAAGATCACGGATAAAGACCAAGAGTATAATAAATGGCAGAAAACACAACATGTATATTCGTAAATCAGTACTCCTCTTCTCAGAAGGATTGCTGGTGGCACTGACATTTATGGAAACAATCCTGTTTTCAAAAAATCCTTCACAGACCTGTTGGAAAATATTAAAAAAAAAATTGATAGCACTGAATTTTTATATATAGTTACATCACTGCCCCTCCACGTTTATCTGATGAAAGTTGGGTGTTTTAGGTTCCCTGCACTTTCTGTGCAGAAAGGAAGACTTTATCCCACAACTGCCTAAGCATATAGGGCATGTGGGCATTTTATATTTATGTCTCTTAGGCAGCTAGAGCTAGGTAAAAAGAATCTAGACAAGATCATTTTAAGCATAAATATTAAAAGTTTGATTTTTTTTAAAGAGATTAAGGGGTAAGACCACCAATTATTACTGTTTAATTTCAGTGCCCAACAACCCATTTGTCTTTTTTTAAATTCAAATTATTTAATTTTGCTCCACTTGATCAACTTTATCAATCAACTTCGGCTCCACTTAAAAAACAAAAGCCCTAAGAGTTTTCACAGACGTGTGTCTATTAAATCAACTTAAATTCCTAACTGCAAATAATTAGTAGGACACAATGTGAAAGTGTATTAGATATCTCACATATCTATTACAGCAACTCAGGGCTATTAATTTGTCTTATCTCCCCTTGAGGAAGGGGAGATAAGAGAACAAGCTGGATATAAGGTTGGCAGTCAAAGAATCTTTGGGAATGTGAAACTTTTAATGAGTTAGAAGGGGTTAGTTGAGAGTGTAAAATCAAGAGAATGGAAATTGTGACATTTAAATTGGCAATCTTATCAAACTCAGCTTTAGAAAGTCTAACAAAAATTCCACAACTCACCTTAGCTCATTTTGAACAATCCACAAACTCAGGAGGACCAAATTTATTTAAAAATCTTTATAATAAGAAGGTCTAGAAAGAGTTTTTCATTATGAAAAAAAAAAGAAGACAGTAGCCTCATGTATCCTAGAAATAGTCCTCTAAAGGAAAAGCAGAGGGTACCTGTCACTACTAGAACACTGAAGGTTTCCACCTCCCAAGCATCTCAAGAGTGTGAGCAGTTTTCATTAAGATGAACTTTTTAGAAAGCTCCTAAATAGAGTTAAACACATGAAGAATTGGTTTCAGGGAAATGGAGAGCTGTGATAACTTTGCTTGGCCAAGCTTTATGTCAAACGCTTAACCAAATTACTTTCCTAAGGCCAAGTGAATGAAGCAAGATTCGCTGCAGGAAAGTTTCTTATGTTTTCCAATAGCACTTAACATAACTACACAGAGCCAGCTCTTTAACAATAGACTTGCATGTTAACTAACTGTGTGTATTCACAGGTAGCCAGAGATGTCCTACACACAAGGACACATACAAGGATTTTCTGAGAATTACAGCGCAATTTGAACATGGAACTCCCTTCAGTTGCTTTGAAAGCCATATCTACACCAAATACTTATCATACCTTCAGTTTATACAAACATCCTTAACCCCATTAAGCATTGAAAAATAAATATATATTGCTAACAGCAGGCAGGACACAGGCCAGGTTCTAAAACATCTTTTAGATGCCACAATATTAGCAAGTTGCTACGCACATCAATCTGAGTAATGGTTTTCTCTTAGGAGGGAGACATTTTGCTTGTATGTACAGAACTCTGTAAGAAGTTTCTGAAATTGGAAATACTTTTTTCTATTAAGAAGATCAAATTGCAACCGGATATTTAACTGGAGTTTATTGGGTCACACAGCTTGAACATGCAGTGTGATCAGTTGTGATCTTGTGATCAGTTACCACGATGACGGGAGTAAAAAACAGATCTCACCTCCATGTTACATCAGAGACGAAGGGTCATTTTAAATAGGTTTTATACTTACACGTCTTTTATTCTGACAGGAATACTGTGGAGAACCACAAAGAAAGGACATACTAGAACCGCACACAAACACTCTGACTCTCCTGCTCATTTCAGTAAGTCACTGTGGAAGACAGTCATGCCAGGACAAGACACAGCAGACATTGTATTTAGCTGTCCCTCTCTCATAAGCAACACAAAGTGATCTGGAATATCCTACAAGTAAGATCTAGCTTGGAAAAATCTCTTCACTTGGTCAAGGATTTGTGCTTGAAAAATTCTTACAATAGAGCAAATGCTCTGCAGATCTCCCCATGGCTAAAAACAAGGCAAGGATGTGAGACACAGAAACGTTCATTTGTGCCTGGAGAATCAGGGCTTTCTTTTGTTATCTTCTCTACTAAAGTAAATTTGGCTTCTGGAGAACTTCAATAAAATTTTACTATGCTCGTACTCATTCTGAATATAAAAAAGAGAAAACCTGCAACACATTATAAAGACTGTATCAAAAGTTGCAAAGCTAACTATCTAAAAGCTTAAAAAAGTTAAGAACATTTGTTCTGACTGTATGTGGGAGCCTCACAGATGCCTCCTGCTCCCACACAAGGAAATATTACCGGGGTTTTATAAGGCAGATGCGCTCACTGAAGTCACCAGCATGAAATCCAAAGTCCCTTCAGCTATATAAGCATTAATCCAAGTGTTAGGTACAATGTCTGGAATAGTCTTCCTCACTGGAATGCTTGATGTTATCCCACTCACACATCTCGAGCACGGTGCCCACTGACCTCAGTGGTACCCATGAAGACCAAAACCAGATTTGGAGAAGTTTATCACATGCCTGGTACCAAGCAGCCAGAAAATGACTAATACACAACTAGACTGCATAAAAACCATTCAGTTTCTTTAGTCTGTTCCTCTAGTCTCATTCTTTTGTCACTTATAGTCCAAAGTTCTACAGACTTTTCTTTAGAGGGATCAAAACAGCAACCTTTGAGCTTCCAATTCCTTCCTTATTCGACTCAAGAGTAACAGCCAGTACAATACACATAGCCAGGCAGCCAGAAAACCAGCATGGGTTCAGGCAGATAAAGACTACTTCATAATCCTGAAATTTGGCCTGAAAAAACCAAATAAATATTTCACAGAACATTTAGCTCTGGTACCCTATTATTATTCATCACTCAACTTTACAAGCTCAACTGATTATTTTTGTTTTATATTTTTTTATAAGTTTATATCTGCATATAATTTCCTAAAGGCTTTTTCCTTTTATTTTTACAAAAAAAAACAGAAAAAAATGGTTTTGCAGCTTCCCAGTGACATCTCGATAGGTCCCTTCAAGGCTGAAGCCTACAGAGATGATAAAGTACTCCCCACATAGCACGGACTTGTTGTCTTGTTGTCATGTTTTAGCTTTATCTAAGAACAAGGAGAAATCGGCACTTTCCAGAGAACTCTGCAGATGGTCACAAAGAGCAGAGGAAGTCCAAGCCTTAAGGTCCTATATTCCATGCTCTTCCTAACCAGTTTTGCTGCCATCAGACTCCAGCTCTGTTCCAAATCCATTGTTCTTCTCCAAATCTAGTCTCCTTACTTGCATCCTGCCGGGCTTGCTCCACCAACCCGAGTTTCTTCGTTGCCTTGGCAAACATTCCTTAAGAAAAGCTTTACTTGAAATTTAACATAACCAACTGAAAATAGCACTTTGTAGTACAAGTACTCAGGAAACTCTTGTATAATGCAATCAACACTGCCAGATTTCAACAGATCAGAAAAGAGTTACAACCAGAAACTACACTGGACAGCTGTGAATAAGAAAGGGACATCAAACATTTCAGGACTTAGTTTTTCTGTTCCCTCTGTTCATCCGGCTCATCCTCACCCAGGTGAGCAAAGATTTAAAGCTTCACCAAATTCTGTTCTTTGGTGCCCTCTAAAGGGTAGACTTATGCAACAAAGCTGCTCGGAAGAGGACCCAACCTTCTCCCTCCAAGAGAAAAAGCACAGAGAGACATTTGAATTTAAATACGTTTCTGCACGAGACTTCCAACTTGCTGATAACAAACTCCTTCAATGGGTGCAAAGCATGAGTCTCTGCAGCTACTAGATTTGCACCGGAAAAGATTTCATCATTTTTTCAAAACCTAAAAGTGCTGAGTCTTGTTTTTGTTTTGGGGATTTGTTTGTTTGAATTTTGAGGGTTTTTTTTTTTGAGGTCAGATTTGGTTGGCCAAATACCTGCTAGGTAGGAAGATCTGAACCTATATTATAATGCATGCAAAAAAAATTCCCACTTCAGAAGACACTAAAAGAAATAACGGATGAAAACCAAGATTTATAGGTATTGAGATAAACTACTACATATAACAACAGTGAGACTGTGTTTAAGGATTTTTTTGTTTCCATTTTTTCCCCCTGAGACACAGACTACAGAATATCCAAATTCTCTCTATACATATGTGTATTTATATATATGTATATTTATATATTTATACACAAATTCTTAACATCTTGACAGCACCTTCTTCTGCAGACCTTGGAGTACTTTCTAACTATAAATACTTGTCTATATGGGAAAAAAACCTCATAATATCTGTTATATGCAAATGTTTATGGGGACGCTCTTCTTCCTCACTGAAATAAACTAAACTATGCAAAAATACCCACTGGGTGGAATAAGAGTCCAAATGGATATTAAATGCTCGGTGATCTGCCATACTTTACCTTATTCTTGACCCACTTCACTAATACTAAATATATTATCTTGCAAAAACAATGAATTGAAGTATTTTTCTAATTATTATTAACATTCGATATATTTTAAAGATCTACAACATACTGAAATGTGTTTGTGTGCACACATTTAACACTACTTAATATACTTAATAATATTTATCATTAAAGAGGTGTGAAATGCTATGCTGTCAGTAGCGCTATTTTATATTTTAATTAATAAAACCAGTGATGTAATACACAGGTTTTAAACATTTATTCCATTTGCAGTTGGAAAGTGAAACAATGTAGAAGAGGATTAAAATGCTGCTTTGAGAACTGGCCAAAATCACTTCAGCAAGGACAAATAAAGGGTTCCGCAGGTAAATAGAAATTATCTGCATAAATAAAAGAACTGAAAGAATTGCCCAGAACAATTCTGCAGGGAAAGCTCAAGAGATCACAGTGGATCACAAGTTAATCACGAGTTGACAATGACATGCTCTTTTTATAACAAATTTTTAAATCATTAAAATTACAGATCACGGGGCAAGGAAGCCACAAACACTTACACAAGATCTGGACTGAGTTCACTTCGCACATGGCTCCTTTTTTTCCAAAAGCTCTTTTGTGGAAACCAGGGCAGAACCTATCATGTGCATCTCTCAACTTCACTTTTTACGAGTAGTTCTTTTGAACTTCATAAAGAAAGGAAATAAAGTTTGGAGGAAAAACAAACTCAAATCATAATTGTTTCCATCCAGTATCTTTATATCTTTACTCACTTGTTTCACATTTTCTGCCAGGAACACAACATAAACGCTACAAAATCCCAGCTGTGTTATCACTAGGAAAAAGTCGACAATATACCTGAGGGGAAAAAAATTATTTATGTTATACTTATGATCCAAACAATTAACGTGTTTCCATATGCTATAAACTACTATTCCTTTTAACACTAAGGAAAATGCTAGATTCAAATGCTACATTAATCTCAGAAATACTGCAATGCAGGTTCCTCCTCTGGCAAAACAAAGCAATTTTTTTAAGGTAACACTAAGTGGGTATCAAAGTTTCTCAGAAATGCATAGGCAGTCGCATACTTTAAAGCTGCACAAAATGTAATTTAAAGGCTTTGGGTTAGCAATGCAGTACAAATATAAAAAATAGGCATATATATTCAGTGCACATATAACTTATGCCGCAGTCCTTTAGGTCCTTTAGCATTTTACCACAGTCATTTTCCATGGAGACCAGAGAAGATGAAATGCCTCATACAGACTAAGTCACTGAAGTGTCAGCAATGCAAGACAACAGCTTCCTAAGTGGTTCGGTATGAATGTATCTGGATACATTTCCAGATGTTTTATCTCACTGAAAAAAAATTGTAAGCTGTGGTTCATATTGTTTTTGGGAAAGATCATCCACACTAGTGGCCTGAAGACAGACTGTAATAAAACTGTTTTGTTCAACATGGAACAGAAGACTGCCTGAGAGCAGATTTTCTGCAGCAGAGTGTCTCTGGAAGCAGAATTGCAATTTGTAGCTTTTAATTCTTTGGTGCATTACAGTATTTCCACACTATTTCATTAGAAACCAGTTTTCCCTCCAATTGAGTTCTTCTCCATTCAAATGAAGTAAGCCCAAAAGATGAGTTAATCTTTTTTTTTTTTTTTTTTTTTTTGGCCTAGTATTAGCCAAAACACATGACACGATGTTGCATCCCTGCAAGTAACAGGATTGGAATACAGATTTTTCAAGTCAGGCAAGGAAAAAAAAAAGACACACAAAACTTTGAAATTGATATTAACTTTGAAAAACAAATCTAAGGTTTTGGGTTTCATTACTGTGTAGTCATAACCATTTTAAACTCTGTAAACTGTCACACAGCAACAGATGGAAAAGACACAATTAGGGTCTTTTTGAAAAGGGAGAAAGCATTTAGAAGGAACAACAAGCTATTAACAACTGCATGTCATTATTGCAAAATTTAGTAAATATTATGCCATCAACTGTAATTCATATTTAAATAGAACCAAAGAAAGCTTTGTTTCGCCTCAGAATAAACATATTGAAATGTTTGCAGTGTCAACCTGTTTAATGAGTGAAGTCTGATAAAGAGAATTATGTTTGTCATGAAAGAGAATTGAAACATTTAAATTACTTCAATCCAGTAGACAATACTGAACGCATTTCTGCCTATAACAGATCTCTTCCCTTAATACAAATCAGAATTCATTTTTCCACAGATCCTGCAGAAATGCCTTACACAGAGACATACTCCCCAGTCCTCCCATGTTACCAGTAGCCTGCAGAAACCAGGACTAGCACTGTATAAAGATACACCAAGCACAGAGAACATGTTCCCAGAGCAAGCAATACCAGAGAAAGAAAATTCTTTCTACCTTAGTAGAAAGAAAATGTCCTAACCGTTACAAGTGTAGCCATTAATTTAAAAATCATTACATTCTAATGCAACCTACCTTCCCCAGGAAGCTCTTTTCTGAAGAGCAGTCAGAGGCCCCACTTCCATGGCATAACTAACTGTATCACTGTAGCCCAGTGAGTATTTTTTCAACCTGAAAGAGATGAGAAAGAACAGAGTTAACTAGAAATTATCACAGTTTCTAACCCTACCTTGAAAAGGCTGGTATAATCCTCATGGGATTATAATAAGAAATCATCCATGATTCCATCCTGCAGCAGCTGAAGCTCAGAATCACAGTTGAGTGATCCCCTCCACACCAAGTTCTTACAAAAGAAGTTTCTTGATAATCTACTCAGTTGTGTAGAACCAGATTTTTGTAACTTCATCTTAAAAACCTAATCTCATATCTAAATGTCACAAAGAACTTCAACAGCACCACAGATTTTGCTGGAAGAGCAGTTAGTTATTCAGAACTGTTTCAGTGCTCTCAGTTTTGCATACAACTTCAAAGGTTATTCAAAATAACAAAGGAAGAAGGGAGAACTCCATATTACACAATCATTTCATAGTAAAAATACAGCACTAAACAGAGATGAAAGTTTTCCCAGCTGCAGGGACAAGAATAGTTTTTCATTGCTGTTCAGATCAAATAAACTTTACTGTACTTTTAAAGCATGGGAGCCTGCTCCTTAACAGTTGGCAGCAAGATAAAAATGGTTAATGAAAATCACTATTAATTGGAAGACTCCACAATTCAACCCCACCTCCTCATACTGTACGTCTCACTTGGAGTGTCTAACATACATCTCCCCACTAACATCATTCAGCACATTTTACCAGCACCACAGTTGTGAAGGGTCAAGCTTTCACAATCCAAAGAGTCAGAGCTCACACATTAACATGAAAAAACATTAGCAGTAATTTATAGTTTCTCCTTTATTGCTACAAAGTACTTCTACATCAGCTATTTATAATTTGAATACCTTGGAAAGCTATGAAAATACAGAAGCTATGAAGAAGCTGCAAGTATATAGAAATGGAAGAGTACTACAGAAAATATTTTGCACTCATTATGCCATTTTCTAATTTAAATAGCTGCCACAGCTAAACAATTCTTATCCCACTTAATAGCATTGTCAAAAACACATTCACAAGATGGACTACGGAGCAGAAAACCTATGTAAAAATTCAATGCTTTTCCAGTATATCACAGGCATTGCCTCCATATAGACTATAAAAATGATTCACTCCAAACATTAGCAACATAAAATAATTTTCTATTTGGTGGTTTTGAAAAGGAACTTGGAAGGAGTACCGTGAAGCACAAATATAAGCAAGCAAAAAATAATTAAAAAGGTGCGGACACTCACGGAGTGAACTCAGGACTCTCTATTCAGGTAGTTACAGACACTAAGTGATTGAAGTTGCAGTGAGAAAGAGCTGGATGCTTCCCAGTTAAGACAGGGAACAGGATGTCAGACGAGTTAAGTTAAACCAACCTAACTCTGTGTATGAGTTGTGAAGAAAAGAAGAATTTAAGCATTCCTTCTTTAAAGCACAGGAGTCTTATCTGGAGAAACCATCAACACATTCTATAGATTGAAAACTAAAACTGGAAAGAAGAAAGAAAAAGTAATATTCAAATACTGACTGACAGAATAGTTTCACATTTACCTCTGACAGAGATTGTGGCTGCAACGTACCAAGATGTGCATACAATGAACTGATATCACTCCTATGAACACAAGGCTGATTGGTCCAATCTGGTGTGGAAAAGAAAAGGAGGATATGGGATACGTAAATACCGGAACCTAATGAAGTAGAAACTTTCATGAAAATAAGCTGGGAAAACAAACATTTATATGCAATTTCACATTTTAGCAAATAAAAACATTTTAAGAATTAAAAAAATTACATGCAAATTTTTTTTCTTTCAGAGGAAGATTTGCTGCCAATGTTTATGATCTTAACTTATTTTTAACTGACTTGTTTGATAGAAGATTTTTCAGAGGTGATCAAGCAGTAAATTGCAAAAGGACAAGAAAACTTCACTCCCATAAACACATCATTATGATATTTGCAAAGAAAAATTTGTCAAGAGGGAAGACTGCATAGTTTTACACAATTCTAACCAGTAGCTTGAATCACTTTATCATGAGCACCGCCACTTCAAAAGCTTCTTTCCATTATATTAGTGTGTTTGACAATGCAATTTAAATAAACACAGTTGCCAGACCAATATTCTTGACAGTAACAAGTTATAGATAATATTCAAGTTAAATATTTGTTTTAGAGAGCGGGTTTGACCACAGTTTTCACAGCAAGCACTTCCTTTTTCACTACACTGTCTTAGGAAAGTCATTGTTGGCTATCTAGTGTAGACTAGATTATGCTACGCCCTGCGCCCCAAAAACACAAGATCGATTCAACAACGTAACTGGGTATCCTAGTATGCACAATCCAGACACAGTGAAGTGCAGGCAAAGATAAAACAAACACATGGTGTTTCACGGGAATTGATGTTTGGAAGTCTGAGGCCAAATCTTTTTTCAGACAAAATTTTTGTTTTCCACAGAAAAAAGGTCTGATAAGAGAAAGCACAATGCATAGTCACTGCAGACTAAAGTAGATCTTAGGGTTCAGACAAGTAGCTGTCAAACTTTATAAGTCATTTTTGCCACCTTTTAAAAATAAATTGACTTCTTACCACAATGCCAGCATTTTTTATTGCGAGCGGAAGACCTAGAAGCCCAGTTCCAATGTTTCCTTTGAGAAGGTGGGTTAGTGTTTGTATAAACCTGAGAATAAAAATATAAGTCACAGTAGAAATACATTTATATTGTTTTAAAAAATAAAAATCCTAAAGTTTATTAGCATGTGGGGATAATTTGTGAGATTTATCTTCTTTAGGTGGTTCAGTACATTTAAAGGCTATTTTTATTGATTTCTAGACGTGAGTTCCTTCAACTGGAATATACAAGTCTGATCATTCCTCCAGCTTGGGAAGGCTAGATTCTATGAGCAATTTTATTGTCTTTCTGACTCAGAAAGACACCAAATTACAAGATTTGTCAATGCTGCTTTAAAATCACTGACATTCCAAACAAAGAAGAGGAGAACTTTATCGGAAAAAAAATTTAAACTTTATTAGATCTTCAAATTAAATTTTAACATATAGATATTTCCACAGTCTCTGGAAGTCTCTTTATTAAAAAACAAAACTATTCAAAAACCTCCTTAAATACTGCTTAAATTTTGAGTGATCTTATCACTTGGCACAAGAGTGCCTTGGAATATTTCATGACAAGCACACACGTAGTTTCTGCAGAATAGCAAACACACTCAGACGACTGTTCCTTAGCAGAAAAAATCCTATGCAAAGTCTTGAATTAAAATCACTAAGCTGTACTGTGGCTGCAAGTACCTCCCTTAAGGGTTCAGTAAACTACTCACAAGGAACAAACAAAAAGTAATGAATTTTTACAAGCTGATGCTTAAGAGTAATACACACGTGATGCCTTCTTCGTTGTCCTGCTGGTAATGCTTCTCAACTGGTGACAGTTCATGCTCCTCATCTGAATTTTGTTCTTCGATTAAGGGCTTCATCACCTCCATGTCTACAAAACAGTGTCAAAATAAATTTGGTGTTATAAACAAATTTAGAGTTTGGAAGTAAAACAAAATTCCAGTATTTCACCACACAATGTGATTAACCTGTGAAACTAACTACGAGTTAGACATCGGATAGATACAGCACAAATTTGCACAGGAAATACTTTCTCTAAAGGCAAACATGTTCTCATTATGTGGGCTGATTGAGCAACAAAAAATGAAATTTTCCATGAGCAAGCAACATTTTTCACCGTCACAATTTTAATGCTTTAGATTAATTTGCAAGCTAATAAAACATACAGCAAAAGGGAAACTTCATTCATTGCTACCAATGGTTGAGATTCATCTTGCCTGCTTTTAACGCATTAATGAATATATCTAAGTCCATTAAATGTCTGTGAATATCTTGTCACTGAAGCGACACAGCATTTAAATAACAGAACAGAAAACCTGCATTTTTAAGGTTCATAGCGGAAAATGAAACTGCCAGATGAGAGTTTCACTTCATGTGTTATTAGGATCAATATGATAAAAACAATGATTTCAATTTGAAAATACATGTGCGTAAAATTAAGACATACAGAACCCAGAAAATTAGCCATTCAGCAAATTATTCCTGTATTTAAAGAGCTCTTAGAGATGCCTAACTCAAGAACAGAGCACTGAAGCCAACCATAAGCAAGAGGAACTTACAAAGAAGAATCATAAAACACACGTTCCGACAAAGCAGAAAGCAGCTTACCCACTCAGTTAAGATTAAGCAGATGCAGATCAAGCCTCCCAAAGACAGCAAACGGACATATGAAATTACTGTAGATAAGACCGAAAGCCACTAGCAAAGGCATTTGACCAAAGCAAAAGATGCCGACTGGGCTGTAACATCAGGAGAGGTCACGTAGCCAAGAAGTGCAGCATGAAGCAAACCTGTACAGGAATCTCGCCTCACTTGTGATAAACTAATCAAAAGTATTTGCTCACTTTTGGAAGCACAGCCCTTCCGAGTCAGGAAATATTACAGTAAATATCTCTGGTAACCAAATCCTAATTTCAGTCCTCTGGGCCTGCCAGGCTGTGATAAAGGGATCACCTGTGAGCAAGGCAGAAGGGCAGAGAAGCACTTTTTAATCCCCAATTTAAGAGGCAACAGAAAGATCTCGTCTCCTCGCTGCGAAGCACACTTCAATTTTCAGGAGGGACAGCTGCATTTTTAACTTTTGATCTAAGAGTTGTTTTTGGTAACAGCCCAATGATTCTGCTCCTACCTCTCCATCCTTCACCTCATATATATTGTCCCTATATATTTAAATCATGTGTATTTCACAAGTCCCGGCATGTATCCACGTCTAGCTCATGAACTGTTACCGGAAAAGCTGCTTTGCTACTTGGAATGTTGCAAACCACCGTTCTTTTCAGGGACACATCCAGGAAAAACAGCAGGATATTCCTGTAGTAAACCAGTTATCTGCTAAATGCTATTGATAATAATAAGCTTGAGTTTTAAAGAGATGTCTAAATGAGCATGATGTGTTTTTTAAGAAAGATCTTTCACATAAAAATGTCAATACCATAAAGCAAAAGTCAATAGGTTAAAAAACAAATGGATCCCAACAAGCAACAATCTCTTCCTCCTCTGCTGTTTCATCAGCTAGAAAACCAGTAGGTCAGCTAAAGCTGGGGACACCTATGGAACAGAAAGACTCAAACTGATCTATTCTGCCGTTCTTTTCTCTTTATCAAAGTCCTCTGACCTCTTGACGACATCTTCCCCAATGCGATGATGTGATGTTAGACAAAACCCCAACACTGGTTGTTACCAGGCAGCTGGGGCTGCATTGGACCCAGTCAAATGAAAAGGGCAAAGAAGAAAAATCAGCCAAAACAGAAGGTCACACCAGGCAGCAGTTCCAACAATGCAGAAAACTGAAGTAAACCTATATCCAGGTCTTTATAACTGAACTTTGATATCCATTCCATATTGTAATTTCAACCACTGATAAAACTATCAAGTCCCCTACCTAGGTGCAATTTACTCCTTACGCTGGCAACCAACCATGTGGCAAACTGTACTGACCCAAAAGAAAGTCGACCCCTCCCAAACAGACCTTACATACACAGATTATTTCTTATTCTCTGACGATAGTCAATACATGAGTATATATATAAAATAAAATACCCACCTTTTCACTAATTATTTGCCTGAGGTTACCTTATTTTCTTCTTCCACCACCTTATTACTACTGCTTTCTGTTTTAATGTTTTATTTCCTTGCTTGTCACTCACCCCATTTTGTCTTAATGCCATGAAAAAGCAGCATTGAACAAGGCCTCTTTGCTTTTCCTGGTGGGGCAAGAGCATAATCTCCCATAACAAAGATTATTTCTGAGTATAAAGACCAATATCTGTGTCTACTCAGCATAATACAGCTGTGATACCATCCACCTACACGGCAATATCAGAATTCCCACAATAATATTCTTTGGTAGAGGAGATACCTTTTGAGTGGATCTAGGATGAGGAATGCAGCCTCCTAGTCCAAACAACATCCAGCCAATCCATCTGGACATATTCATCCTTGGTTTGGATACCTAATAAATACTGTACAAGGCATCTGTTTCTTCTGCAATGTTTTATACTTCAAGATAGTACCAATTTTTTAAGATCTGCTGGTAATACACTTTTTTAAGTCTGTGTAAGATTTACTCCTCCAAAGATGTAACTGGCATTCCTGCTATGCAAAGCTTTGTCCTCATGCTGTCTTGATCTTCCAAGTAAAAGACTTCCCATATAACTGAGCTTTGAATGTACATGAGTTTTACTACACACTCCTCTAACTCATGACAAGGTCTTCTCCTGAATTTACTAAATTAGCTCCATGTTAGTTAACACAGAAACCTGATGTTTGATTGCTTTCCCCTATGTAAATTTGCCACCAAGACATTAAATTTCTTCCCAGCCTCAGCCCTTCTACTGTTTTTTCTGCACACAGAACCACCATGGTTTTAAAACTCTCATCTCAGACCTTTTGGGATATGCTCTCCTGTACTCATATGGCTGCCTCCAGAGGATCTGCCACTTCCAAATTCTCTTATACAATCCAGGAAGACTCCCAAAATTGCCAAGAATCTCAATGGACCTCTTGAATCTACAGAACTGCATCCAACTTCTCAGTAATTACAGGCTCTCAGCATATTTTCTTACTCCAACTTTGGGCCACTTCAAGCAACTTAATCACAGTTAGGGTCTCCTATATAGTCATTTCAACCCAAAAGGATAGTTAAAATGAATTTAATATTATCTCAAATTTTTAATTTTTTAAAAAAATGGCCAGGATATCTAAATATATTTACCATGGTGGTTTGAATATTTATTACTAACTCCTAGGGAACATATAAGGATTTTTTTTAGTATTTATTTTTCCACAGTAGTCTGCCATTTTAGAAAATATATTTATGCACCACCACATCTGAGTTTCATACTGAATTACCTTTCCAGCTGACAGTTGTGAGCTATCACTAACACCAAGAGAAAAGCAGTGCATCATTAAAAAGTATTTACTTTGAAAAGCAGGCTTAAGTTCTATTTGCAAAGTGTCTCAGTGTACAAGAGAGCATGTTTTATACAAAATTTGAGTCTCAGCAGCATAGAACCTCCTGTCCCAGAGAAGAAGCCATTATTCAGTAGTCACTGTGTGCAAAAACTGGCAATTTTTTTTTTTGCATACATACTACATTCTGTTATACTACCTACTTTCAGTTCATTTCAGCTTAACCCATCCAACATCATTAGCCTACAGGATGTAATGAAGACCTGGATGTCAAGAAAAGTTAACAGAATAGCAGGATATTAGAAAATTCTTTAAATATGTTTCTTTCAAATGCAATTAAATAAAGGAGCCAAGAATACAAACATCACCAAAGTCCTCTTGCAGGAACTTCCTTCATCTGAAGACTCTAGTAAGAGCCCTTCTGGAGAGAAAAGAAGGGACTTCCCTTGCCCATGCCCCCAAAAGACAAGTCTGTTTGACCACAGGGGGCAAAAAGGAGGGAGTTCCGCCAAATGACCTATTACAAAACCTTTTAGAGCTCCATTATATTAAAACTAACACCTGCACGCATTTCTTTTCACACATACAATCTGTTGACACACACACATTGCACGGGATTTCTATACACAACTCATTTTGTTGATATTTCTGTTTGTCACACTTTCACAAAAGGTAAAAGTTCTAAAGTTCTCATAAAAGCTCCAAGGCCGTTGCGGTCAGGTTTTCCCTGACCTGTTAGGCAAAACTGTACACAACTAGAGCACAGTAGGTGGCTTAATGATTTTCCAGACTGGCCCTACTTAACTATGTAAGAGGTATTTACTTTAACCCAGTTATCATCCAGGCATGTATTAGGCTGAGCATATATGACTGGAAATTATTTTTAGGAAATAGATGAAAAGTAAATAATTTGAGACTGATTTATTAGTACAGACAACAAAAGAAAAAACAGTTAAATGCACCTCCCTATACAGCACAAATTAATTTGTCCTTTACTTTTTTAAATCATAGGAGGTCTTGAGAAATTTTGTCTACATTAAGAGATTAAATCTCTTGCTTCTAAACACATCATTTATCTGCAAATCAGAGTAAAATTCCAGTAAAAACACAAAGGTTAGTCTCTGAAGAACCGAAATTTAAGGGTTAAAATTTTATTTTAGGCTGTATGCACAATAAAATGCTATATGCCTGTAAAACTTTACAGAACAGTAGCCACTTTAAAATCTTCACCTATTTAAGTAGATTTTTGTCTAGCATATAACCATGATAACAGTATCCTGAAATCTCTTCAAATACTCATTAACACACCACTCCTGAGCAACAGGTACTGAGGAAAAGGAAATAAAGGAGGTCACCTGGGTCTCCAGAAATAACCAAAATGAGAACCTTGAATGCTTGCTTCCTACCTCTATGCAAAGGCCAGCAGTTAGTAGATGCTACTCTGATGTTTGGCACTGTTTCTGCTTTCTTTTGTGAATGCCCAGGTAAGAAAGGTGTCCGGGGTCTACAAGGACTGCTTCCACCGCCAAGCCAACGCAAAGGGCATTTCTTCCACTCCTCCCAAAATCACTGACTCATTAATCCACTACAGATCACTAACCTGTTACAGAGATAAATCACACTACAGTGAGGCATAAAAGTTCTTCCCAGAGAAGTCTAAACCATTTTAACTACTAGTCAACTCCAATTTCAATACCTGAGAATAAAATTGTAATGGTTAGTTTTTATAACCACGATTTTCAGTCTTGTATATTCAAGTTTATTTTCTTAAACCTCAGAATTTGCCAACTTCTCACCAATGTTTATGGATCTACTTCCAAAGAAATCTTTGACCTGTTAATAAATTCACTTAATTGTAAAGTTGTATATAGCAAAGTAATCCTTGGGTATCGTATTTCAAGTTATTTTAGTTTTCACTGAAAATGTGTTTTTCTGCACGACTCTGTTGACTTTACCTCTGCCCAGGCCTTGGGTCCAACACACAGTTTATACTAAAACCTGATGTATGTTGGGAGTAGGATCACTAGGGTAAAGCAAGAGCTTTAATTCTCAGGAAATTCTCAGCAAACCAAGGCAACTTCATGAGCAATTAACACTTTAAAAACTAGCTGGACCTCTTCACAGCACAAGCAACAAAACTGAATCCATCACTCTCATATAATGGATGAAACAGGTACAATGATAATGCAATGAGCCCCGAGTGCAGAGCAAGTTAAAGGCAAGGATGGTACTAAAAATAAAGATAAATCCAATTTACCTTTGTTCCTTCACAGAAGGCTACCTCCAAGATAAGCTGTCATCTAAAAATTGTTTTGAAAATATAAACACTATAACCTTTTTTTTCCTCCCTTGAGGGTTACAGAACTAGTGTTAGCTAAAAGACCTGATTTTCACATGTAAATATAAATAAGCACAGGGACAGGGCAAAATTTATAATTGTTCCTATCAGCTGGATTCACTCAGTGTATGGAAGCAAGAAAATACAGATCTTGCCGGAATACCATTTGAGTATGTGTATTCATATAAATACTTTGAAAAGAAAACATGAATCAATGAGGCCCCATAGAGAGTCCCTCACTCGGTCACAGCTTCTCCGCAGGAAGGTGCTAACAAGACCAGACGGACCACAGAACATTCACAGTCCTGGAAAACACATTTGTTAATACGAGGTGACCCAGTACCTCCCCAGCGGGCTCGTTTCAGTTTGTAGCTGTTTCGCCTGCCGTATAAAAGGGAAACCAGACCCAGGTCGGCTCTGCTCCAGCCTGCGATGAGGTTTGTGCCAGCAGGCCCGCACCCGTTGCACGGTACCAGCCTGCCGGAGCGCCTTCCTCCGCGCCCAGCACCCTCCTCACCAAACCGTGCGCAGGGCTGCTCCTCGCGGCCAGCACCAGGAGCGGGGCTCCCGGCGCCACACGGGCTGTCCTGATGTCACCTCCGCTGCAGCAGACCCGCGCACGAGCACCAGGCAACAAGCCCGGCTCCGTGCACCACCTTCACGCTGCGGAGAAGGCCGTCAACCCGCGTCGCAACCCAGGGCTCTGCGTTTCTCCTTAACTTTACCCTGTGATGAACGTGAATAGCATTTTTCTTCCAGGAGATGCCAAGCACACGTGAACAGGAGCCACGTGCTTCCACAGCTGCCTAAGCTACGGGTCAACGTCAAGTGGCCACGAACGGTCACGCAGGAGATGCTCCTACGGGCTGAAAACGTTGGACCCTTCCCTCCTTCACGGGAGACCTTGGACATAACCCCATCCAACCACACATAAATCACCTCCCTTTCTAACCGGGCATCAGAGACAGAAGAAAGCAAAAGCCCTCCCAAAGAATAAACTATTTTGTACAAAGGAAAACTAAAAAGAAAAATTCATTTATTTTAAAATACTCAAGTATTACACCAAGCACAGTCCTTGGCAGTTTATGCTCTGCTTTCCGAGAAGCACGAGGAAAGCATTCCTAGGGACATGACCAGAGAGGAGTGTAGATATCTATATATATATAGATGTTTCTATATATGTGTATATATATAGGTATATAAGGTCCCGCGCAGCCGGTGCCGCCCCCAGGAGCGGTGGGCAGGACCCACCCCCCTCGCCGCATGCGATGGTTCCGCCCGCCCGACCCGCTCGAGGCGCATCCCCCCCGGGCCGAACCACTGCGCCCCGAGCGCGGGGGGGGACGGCGGGCGCCGGTGGGGGGTGCTTCTCGCGGCGTCCCGTCCGCTGCGCGGCGCCGCCGCCGCCGCCCGGGTCCCGCCGCCGCCGCCCCGCCGGGCCGCCCCGCCGTCTCACCCAGCTCCTCGCCGCCGGCAGCCTCCATGTCCCGCCGGCCCCGCGCCAGCCCTTCCGCCACTGTGGAGCCGGCCGGCGCATGCGCGCCGCGGCCCAGAACCATAGACGCGGGCGGGATAGACGGGGCGGGCGGCGCGAGTCCTCCAGCGCGTGTGGGAGGCGGCGGCGGCGGCGGCTGCTCCTGCCGCGTCCCGCTCCTCCCCGGTGCCCGCCCTGCTCCCCGCCTCGGTGGGTCCTGAGCGGCGTGTCGCCGTTCCAGCGACCAGGAAGCGATAAATCCTGTCGTTCCGTCAGTGACAGGGAAACGTGAGCGTACCTCGGCACCTTGGCCCAATCTTGGAATTCCTTTCCACGCAGATGTCTTACGTTCCTTGCTTTTAATGGTCCTCTTGCACCTGGTCCTGTTTTTGTATTCTCCTGGCACAGATATCGAGCACATCGCCCCCTGTCATAAATAGTCAAGATCTTAATGCCCAGAAAGTGTAATTGATGGACCAAGCACTTCTGAAATTTTTAGAGGAAAAGCATATATATACGTTTGATATACGCTGAATGAGGGACTATTTCATTACACCTTCTTGGTGTGAAGCTAGGAAGCAGGTTTGCGTGTGGAAAGTTTTGGAAGAAAGTTTGGAAATTGTTTTTTCCCTGGGTTTCCTTCCATGAAGGCTGTAGCTGAGGACGGCTGTGACACCGTCAGTGCAACACGTCGAGAACACGGGTTGTAAAAGGAGATTGTTCTGCAGCTGTGCTGGAAACAGCACCGCTTCTCGGGGCTGATTGCCACGGCTTTGATGCACGCGGAAATCTTGGATGGAATCCGAAAAATACATCTCTGGAGCGAGCAGAGGTTTAAGGTCCAGCGTGTGCTGACTCTCTATAGGCTTTGAGGAAGAATAAATATGACTACGGCCAGTGATGCAACCATCAGAAGTGCTGCTGCTGATTCATACCTCGCATAGAAATTCTTAGCACAGTTCAAATATCAGAAGCAAATCAGAGACCATAAGGATTTTTCCTAGCTTGAATCATACATGACAAATTCAGTGAATCCTGCACAAAAGGACATAACAGAATAATTTGGAAGGTATCTCCTGTTTGTAACGTATTTCCACATTATCCTACTAACTGCACCGATGTTAGAGAGCAGTGCATGAATTTGGAGGGTGTCTAGAAGGTGAACTCTGAACTCCTCCTACTCTGAACACTTGTATGGGCCTACATTTTCTTGTTAAACTATTAGGAGTCTAAAACATCTCACATGGCCAGAGAGTGCAGCTCGTGACATCCATGTCCAACCTACAGTCACCTGTGCCATGTAACAGCATCTGTGTCCAAGCTTTCTGGGCCGTTTCCACACTTCTTATTAGAAGAGAAACAGGGGTTTAAATCTGTGGCCATCTTTTGGACCTCTCACAAGCTTCTCCAAAACTGCCCCAAGCGCAGCCTGCGGCACAGCTCACTACAAGCCTGCTCTCCAAAAGCGCCGTGAACAAGAATGCACCAAGTTTGTGTCCCTCTATTCCCACAGTTCTCTGACACTATTGCAGCAGGATTTGTGCCCTCACACTACCCTCCTATCCTTGTGAAATGTTTACAAGGCATTTAGTGTAAACCGAAGAACAGCAGGTGAAAGATGATAAGTAGGGAAACAGATTGTAGTGTTGCAAGACAGAACTCTCCCTTTCTAAAAGGGAATTCTGTTATTCATGGCTTTCACAGCTAGACATAACACATGAGCCCAGATCTCTCTCAAATTCAGCAGCGGTGCCACAAAAAGCTATGGCCACCAGCAAAGCCCTCAGGTGGCTGGCAGCCACCCTTACACTTCTGCAATGCAGGCCTGCTTCGGGAACGAGTACAGCCTGTGGCGTGAAGCGTGGCTCTGAGAGTCGGCTCTAATTTAAGAAAAGCTCCAGAGAACTGCAGCTCTGAGCAGCTCGGCTTCCACACGGCAGCCCGCACTGCGGGGACTCCTTTCATCCCTCCTGTGGGAATTCTCCCCTCGCCGGCTGCAAGGCTTTTACAGGCTTGGTATTGCTCTGAAGTTCAGTTCAAAGAGCAGCGTGAAGGGGGAGAGGATCCCTCTTACTCAGCTTCCAGAAGTAAATGTAGTTACAGAATACTATAAAACTGAAGCCACTTAGTGATTAGAGATGTTATTGAGGATATTCCTAAAAGCTGCAAGAAAGGTTAATAGTGAAATAGCTACATAGGTAGTTTTCAGTGAATGAAAAAACCAAAAAAAAAAAAAAAAAAAGGCAGCACATCCTGGAAAGAGCCAGCAGGTCTCAGGAAATCTATAATCCCCAGGCAATTGAGCACTGGAGTAAGTACATCAATAGGATTTTCCAGAATCAGTTTATGGTTCTGAAATTCACAATTACTCCATACGTACAAGCACTTGCAGTAGTATGGATTTGTTCAGTGAACATCATGATGTTTTTGTCCATCTCTTTTTCATCAGCTCCTAGCTTTATATACCGTCCTCTGAAAACTTAAAAGTCTAAAATTGGGTATTTTTTTAGAAATTAAGTCAGCTATTTGTTTTCAGGAAGAATTTGGAAGCTGTCCTTCTGTCCATGGAAGCTGCCCTATTAAGCAGGATGAAAATGAATCACACTTAGTGTCTTCATAGCCTAACCCAATGCAAGTAATACAGGGAATGGCTCCTGGCCTTTTTCTCCTTACATAATACAATCAAATTGCAAGCAAGCAAAGCGGTGTTGTACAGCTGCAATGTAGTCACTACAATCTAGAATAGCCACTATTTCTTGTCCCTTTGTCACATCTGCCCGAGCGTAGTGTCCTGACCGATTTTGCATGCCCACAGACATTAATGACTAGTGTGACAGGAAGTTAACCCGCAGGAAATCAATAAAGCCCCATGGAAGCAAATTTGTTATTAAAAAAAAATAAAAAATCATGCAAGGTATGTAAGAAGTAATAGTATCCAGGACACAATAAATGGAAGTGGATAAGGGGAGAAGGGAGAAGCAGAAAACACACACACTTTTAATTTATAGGCAACCGTTGTATTTAGGAAATGTCAGTGTCTCAAATGAGCAGCATTTGAGCTGCAATCCACAGATTCATTCTCTTTTTCACTTTGAAGTTCACAAAGAAAATCTCAGAGTTCTGAGCAGGTCCATCTTTTACAAGCTCCATATATTTAGACCAAGGTAAATAATAATAATTCCTGTACAATTAATTATAAATATTATGCTCAACTGTGGACTTCCAACAGAATATAAAAATGATACACAAAGTACTTTCAGTTATTTATAGTTGCAGTCCTGCATGTAATGTGAAAAAGAAATGATACTATTATCCTCATCCCTCTCTTCTTTTTGCTTCCATTATTCCATTTTATTTCCATATTCCTCATGTTTCTTCTCTCAGCTTAGGGTCTGAGATGAGCCTGATGTCACAAAAAACAGTGATTAGTTGAAGGTGAGATTACAAAGAGAGACTGATGTGGAAGAGAGCTGCTTCTTGGGAGAAGATTTCATGCTTCAAGTGAAGTCTCTTTCTTAGCTGATTTGCATCAAAGGTTTATGGATGGGCTTGATGATCTTGGTTGATCATCAACCATAATGATTATGTACATCAACCATAATGATTCTATGATTATGTACAATTTGAAAATTTAAAAATGTATTTGGGAATCCACCAATTTATATTGCTAATCTAAATTCTGTAGTCCTTATGTTCAGTAGTTCCTTGGTTCTATGTCTATACCAGCAAACATGTTAGACTGCGGTTACAAGTACTATTCTGTGATCCTCTGTTTTAAATTACTATCAGACCTGAACTTTCCATGATTATGAGCCAAAATAACCTGCAGCCTCACTGACCATTCCCAATAGGAAGACTCCATGTCTATTCCATTTTGGAGGGTGATGGACTTCAGCCATATGGACATAAGCTGTGTTGTATTAGGCAACCTCATGGTCAGAAATATAAAAGGCCCTGGTGTGTTTTGATGACCAATATGAATTATGTTCACTATGTAATTGTGTTGAGCAGAGTGTGAGTGGTGCTTCCTGAAGGAGCCAAGAAGCTGCAGTGTCTCCCTTGCCTGTGGCTGGAAGAAAGGTGGAAGATGTGCAAGGTGTGGAGAGGAAGGAGTTTCTTGCTCTAACTCTGGCCATGTGTTTTTACTGTGTACAGAAATCTTGTGAACTGTGTTGGTAATTACTGTTTAATTGTCCTGACCTAGCAGGAACAGCAAATTGGAGGTCAGAGTCTCCCAGCGCAAATCCAGCTCTTGCTACCAGTGCCCAGTTGCTGTGTCCGTAATGCCTCTTTTTGGCAATAGCCTGCCCCATGCCACCAGATGTAATAGTAGCCAGACTGAGCCTATTAGTGAAAATAGGGTAAAAATAGGCATTTTTACCTTGGCCTGCTCAGATAAAAGATACTGATATGAAAACAAAAATACCAGTCGCTGACATTTACCAGTGCTAATTCTGGTAGCCCCAGGAGTTCGAGTCTTTGAGGTAGGTGTAGGTGTAATTTCTACTCCATTCCACCAATCTGGGTCGATTCGCCCTCTCTACAATAGGGCTCATAATTATTAGCAGGTCATATTAGCATTTCACAAATGGAAGGGGTGTGTGAATTGTTCCCTTATTCAACACAAATATATTTGCTCTTAAAGGGTCATCCAGGCCGAGGAGGCAGCCTGAGGATCCCTGAAAAAAGGCTGCCTCATCTTGGGAAAACAGGGAAGAGGATCAAGTGAGCTAGGCCTTCGTTCTGTGTTTTTATACTGGACATGCAATAGTTTGTGGAACTTTGTCCAGAAGTTTTGGGTTTGCTTTTTGTTTTGTTTTGCTCCTGAAAGGCAAACTGAGGGAGAGGGGGAAGAAGGAGGAGAGACCAAACATCCCTGGCTAAGAGACCATCCTAAATGAATCCTGCCTCCACTGCGTAATAAATCTCGCTTACGAACTGCACGGAGAGATCAAAAGGTATCTTAACATCCCAGTCAAAAATTATTTGGGGGATTTAAAATTATATTTAGTTCTCCCTGAAGACTTTCAAACTTTGCACTGAGAAAAAGGAGGTGACAGGAGATTTTCATTGCAGATTGGCGAAGAGCATCACAGTGGGTCATGTAATGAAGGTGCCTCTGTATTCCTACCTAGGTTTCACGGATGAGTGGGAAGAACAGCAGCAGCTTTGGGATATTTCCTATAAGCCAACTAGGCCAACTCTTGCTGCAATAAACTTATTGCAATTGGAAGACTACATTTAGCTAGATATGAATCCAAATGAAAATATTTCACCTGATCTAGGTGAAATAATAATGAGAAATTCCTCTTCTTCCAGTCATCTTTCCTACAAGAAAACTACAGGCGAGTAAGTAGAGGAGAGGGAGAAGGAAACTCTTTTCCCTGCCAACTTGTAGCCTGTATTTGTATAACCAAATTCACTGGTGCCTTTTGATGAACTCTCATACAAAAAAAAAATCCTCTTTTCTGTTTTTATTTTAGACAAAGCAAACAGGATTTTGAAGCCTCATCAGGCCCACGGCCTAGGGTTGTATTTACCTCCAATTTGCACAGACTTAGCTTTCAGGGAAGGGTTAATTTGGGTTGGAAGGCCATCAGATTTAAAAATTACATTTTCATCAGCTCTCTGCTTCCTCCAAACAAAACATTTTAAATTTTTGATAGACATTTGCTTTTTTAAAACACTTGAAGCAGCAACTTGCGTCAGTCAGATTAATGTGATCTCAGATAAATCCAAAGTGATCACACCCAGCAAAACTTTATTTTCCATAAGACTTATCTCCAAAGTAAAACTTCCTTCAAAAATGACACTTCTCTTACAGCCGAAACCATAGTGACTAAGGAGCCCAGCTTGGTGACAAGGACAAACATGCTACATCAAATATTCAATCTGGATTTGCTCATCTGTGCCACCACCTATCCAAGTCTCCCCACAGGCAGCTGGGCAGAGCTGCGCCTTGGCAGAGCATTTGCAGACGAGCTGTCCTTGCAGCAGCATGACTGAAGATGGCATTTCTACAGACCCGTGTCTTAAATCCTCAAAAAGATCTCCATGGCGAAAATCTGAGGCTTCCTGCTCCTATCCCAGTGTTCAGTTCCCCAGATTTCTACACAAACAGGGACACATCCTCTACGGTTATTTCCAGCTCCTTCTAATGGTCACAGGGCAATAGGAGCCGTAATTCTCTGGCTTTTCAGGGATGTGCAACTTGCCTGGCTAATGGATTGGATGGAGCTGACAGACAACACCATTTCTCACAATATTATGCTAAAATGTAGCCTGTAGTCAGTCTTTGAAGCAAGCTCCTAATGGCAGGGTTTAGCATCTGTTAGAGAGGTACCAGCCAACAGAAAAGGAGAGAACTGCGCTTCCAAAGAAGGCCCCATCACTGTGGGCAGTTTCGACTTCAGAAATAAACATTTATTGAAGGAAACTTAGTTAAAATACTCATAACATTTTAGTTTTTAAAACATGTCTTATTGCCTTTCTCTTTTGCAAAAGAGGATTTTTTTATGGGACTTTGCACATTTAGGTAGTCACCACCCACCTTTTAGGGCAGTCATTTGTAGGGAGGACACGAAAAGACGAGAATTTCTTTGACGTGGTGTGAAGGTGTTGACATTCCTGCTGTTGTTGGCCATGTTTTCTTGAAGCCAGAGTTAGATAAATGTGCAAAAGGAGAAAGAAGAGCAGCAAAGGTGGGAAATACAATGATGCTAGGCAGCAGTGGGAGCGAAGGCAGGTGAGGGGCAGCTGCGGGACAGGAGACCAGGAGGCTGAGCATTGCAGGGTCGTGTCGCGTGCCCCAATCAGCACATCCTATACTTTGTTTCAGATAATTTCTCTTTTCTTGTAACTTTTGCCACTTTTTGCAAATAATTTTATGCCACAGGACGGATTTCTGTTTCTGTTATCTTAGCTAAAGTTGAACTATAAGGAGCCACATAACACTACAACAAATTCACAGGCTCTTTCTTATGAAAATATACTCTCAATTTACTTGAAGATATTTCTGCTTTTTTCGGAGTATTATTATTGCAAAATCTTAATAGGATTTTTGTGCACTGGGGAACAGAGAAAGCTCCATTATATGCCACTTAGAGAGTGGAAATAAAAAGAGAATTAACAGAGGAAAAAGTAAAGAGGAGGAGTCAAAGAGCTGAAACACAGAGGGAAAAAGCAGCTTGTCCAAGGCCACATGGGCGGCCTGTTCGTGCACTTCACTCTCTTAACACTTAGGCTAAACCACCGCTGTTGCATAAAAGCTTTTGGCAGCTGCATTTTTAGGAGAGCTCATGTGAAAGATGCTCCCTCCCCTTGGTGCTGCAGATGGAAATGGAGGTTTTCCCATCACAAACCCCCTGACAGCCAGAGAATGACTGCACAGGTCTGCCCAGGCGCCTCAGTCCGCGGAGCTTCCGCTTCCCCAGCCAGCTCTCGTCTCCCATCTAGTGGCTATGCTGCCATGTCCCCAAACCTTTTGTTTTATTATTTTATAAATTTATTGAGCAATCATCTTGTCTGCCTGCCACTGGCTATTTTATGCAGAAAACCCAATTAAACTGTGGGGTTTTTTTTTTCTCTATTTGCTTTTGTGTTCATAATTTGTTTGCCGGTAGACAGTAAAAAAGTTCCATGAGGCCTGGAGGTTATTATAGGTAAATGAGGAAGTTCTCTCCCTATCTCAGTGTCTTTCTGCAGTTTGTAAACGGTTAAATGAGTATGCACTGAACTATTAAATGTGGGCACTAAGTAAATGTGGGCACTAACTTCAGTGGGCACTAAGGTGACAGCCCACATCCTCAGAATTTTATAAAGAGCTTTGTTATGTACTGATAAATATAACTATTTAAATATTATAATATTAGTTTCTCCAGAAATTCTTTGTAGTCAATTCAAGCATACAACTTTTATTGGACGATCTTTATCTATGAGTATTATTCATTGACACTGTTGAGTACAGGATACAAGCAGAGAGTTGTCACATGTGAGGATAACTAGTAACTTAATTTTGCTTGTTTCATCCAGCATATCTATTCCCGAATTTATTCCCCATCTAAGCATAGTCCAGAATTCATATATTCCGGGATATTTTGTATTGCCAGCACTTACTGTATAAGGAATTACAATATATTAAACATTGAAGTCTTAGACATTGGCAAGCAGCTATGAAGTTGTTACTGTGGTCTCTGGGATGCTTTTTGCCTTAGGCTAAGCCATTTCCAGACATAATCCAGGATTTTGCACCAGTCCCAATTCAGTAGTCATTGCATTTTGGAGAGAAAACCAAGGTTGAAAGTCAGCTCTGGTGCCAGAGAGTGCATTTAATGCAGTGCTGCTGACACTGCCTTTGGCTACATTCACACTGCTGAAGGAAAAAAAGGCAGAATAAAAACTTAAATGATGTTCCTTATTTTCCATGTGACCACTAATCCATGGATACTCATGCCACTTATCATGATCACCAGTCCATGGGTACTCATGCCACATTTTCATGGCCAGCAATCAGTCCCTGGTCCTCTTGTACTACCAGCAAAGTCCTCTAACTTCTTGCACTTGTATGTACCTAGTATCCTGATTTTTAAAAATGCCATACAATGTAAAATTGGCCTGAAAAGAACCGAGAAAATGAGATGCTAAAATTTCTAAAACTCAGTGAGAAGGAACTAGTGACATTTTATTGCAAAATCAGCTGTTATATTTTTTTCTTCTGGCAATTCTTGCTTGTTCTTCTTTGAAAGTTAAACAGCAGCTGCACAAACGTCTAAAACTAATCCTTACCTACTTTCAAAACCTTTTTTCTTTTTAATGTATCACATTATTTGAGAGATCTAATAGCAGTTCGATCCAAGGTCCATTCAAGATAATGGGATCCTTTCTAGAAATTCAATTAGTTTAGTGTCAACCCTAAAAAGCACCAGGCCCAAAACACTAAAGCACTAATATGAACAGACCAGTGAATTCATGCAGAATCTGTATTTATTTGAGCCTTACCATTTTTAAAAATAACTCTATGAGTAAATATGTGTAGAACTAATCTTTTGAGGCAGTTAATTTAGCAATAATTTCCCACATTGAAAATAATGAGATCCCATTGGAATAAATATTATTAAAACCAATCAAAAGCAGAAGCATAATAAAGGAAGTTTGTGAAAATAACACACAGACATAACAAAGGCCAATCAGATTTGTTCAGTAAGTTATAACCCAAGCAGAGTCCCCAGACAAAACGTCCTTAGAGCCCAGAGACTCTTAAATCTCTTTTTCTCTAATGAATATAGTGACGTATCTACAGATTTGTGTCCCCTGTAGTGGTTAAAGGCCAGATCTAGGTGTCAAGAAAATATCTTTGAAAAAAAAATTTAAAAACTCTTAAAATAGATTTTTTTTAAACTTTACATTGCATTCTTGGGAATAATTTGCATTGTAGACACAGGAGACTATTTCGGTAGAATAAACAGTGAGGTGCTTATAGGTCCATCTACCGAGGGGAAGCTGGGAAGCAGGTAGACTTCGAGGGTTTAGGTTGTACTTGGAATAAGTAAGCAAAATATCAGCACTGCTAAGTGTTACAGCTGGAGAGCAGCAGACTGAGAAGGAAGAGCAGCAATATGGGTGAAGCTGAGTCTTGGTGTCCTTTACACAAGTGATGCAGAGTTTGGGCAATGTAGGAGTATGTTTTCCTTATGGAAGCACTCCGTATGGAAACCATATGGTTTCCACAGCTGATTTTTATGTGAACACACATAAAAATTAATTGATGTTTCTGTTCAGACCTTGAGCATCAGCTATTTTAGTATTAGTGCAGCACTGTGTAGAAAAATAAAACTCTGATTTTCTGGCCTATCGTGCTCACAGCCGGAACTCAATGAATGGAGATCAAGTGAGCTCAAGCTTTTCACACAAACACTGAATATGTTTCCATACAAGCTCATCTAAGCAAGCCAGAGGAAAGGAAGAAATGTAAAATACTAATCTCTGTTGCGGAATTATTGAATCCTTTTAGAGCTGAACCAACTGCCATTGCTGTGTTGTGGAGATTTTAGGGTTTGATCTAAATCTCCGTAAGAGAGATACGACTTTGTATAAAACACAGAGCTCATCCACATTGTTTGCATGCACAAACTATTTGTTTGCAATGATGCCATGGCAAAAATAGACTTGATATGCAGCATCTGAAGAACTACATATGTGCTTGAAAAAGCCTCCTTTGAATACCTCTGCAAAGAACATCTGTGTATAAGACTCTTTCCTCTCAAGACCTCTTGAGTTGCTCCATCCCAAACTAAGGACAGGCAGACAAGTAGACAGTATTTATGGGTAGGCAATTAACAGTACTAAGTAAGGCAGCCAGAAGCATGGACATCCATCCAGGTCATAAACAACCCTCCAAAAAAAAGAAATCACTTTTGAGGCATTATCTCCCTCTGGAATCCTGGAATCCGTTCCCATTCACTGTCTGTTTGGCAGGAATTGGTTGTAGTTACGCCCGCTCACACCTTGCGGAGTCATTACAGTCGCACTCGGGTTTGCAAGAGTTGGTTGCTTTGCCTTTTAACCATCAATGAAAATCTCACTGTGTCTTTATCCAAGTACTTTGTTGGCAGGAGGAAGTGAGAGTCGTTTCCAAGCAGAGAGAAAAAAAACCCCTAAGTATTCCAGATAGCGAGCACACATGTTTAAATGCTATTTCAACACTACAAGACAAGATAGTAGCAGCATACGTTTTAATATAAGCTAATAGTGCTTCCAAAGCATATGTTTAGATACTCCGCTGAAAGAAAATTAGTTGGAGTTTCCAATGGCATTTGTTTAGACAAATGACATTCACTTAAACAAGCATGAGTTTGCATTTATTTAAAGATTAAGACTTATTTTGTAGTTTCTAAGTGCTTGTATTAATGTTAAATCATGTCTAGGCCAGTATCTTCAATATCTGAATGGGTTTAATCCCTACAAGATGAAGATATGATCAAGCAATAAATAGAGCTTTTGGGCCTTAGCTGGTGTGGCAGCTCGGTAATGTTCTACTCCTTGAGGAGTTAATTGATAACAAATAGGACTAATGAAACAGCATAATTGCTCCCGTTATAGGAGCTAAAATGTACAATTGCAAAATGGCAAATGCCTCGTGTGGAGGGAAACAGCTGCTAACAGTATTGCTCAATGGTAACATTTGGTGACAGCACTAAGCAAATTGCTAAGGGCCCAATGGTGCTGTCAGCCCGCCCGTGCAATTGCAATATCCTAGGCATAAATGAGACTTTATTCGAACGTGGTAATGTGATGCAGGTGGTGAAGCAAACCATTGCAAAAATGTTCCCAAGTCGATAAAAGATGTTCCATTTTTTTATGATTCTTTTTCTACAGAACGGAGAGCAGAAGATTCAGAGGGACCGTTTGGGCTGTCTGCTCTCACGGGAAACTCGTCATATAAGGCAGTTTACAAACTCATAAATCTCCATCACAGCCTCCTTAGATTTCTTTTCCTCTCTATCCAGCTGGAGAATTGCTGCAGCGTGGTGAGTGGGAAGAGGCTGAAAATCTACCTCTAAGACTGTGTTTCTTTGATTCACATTTTGCTGAGTGCGGAGGACTCCATTAGCACGGGCCCCCCAGCATCACCACTTCTAAAACATAAAGCTCACAAAAAATAGTGATGACTATCAGCAGCCACAGGCACTTGAAACACTAAGTCACTCTCAGATACTGTAAGAGGGGTTTTAGGTAAAGAATATGAGACACTGGCAGAGTGTGTGACTTGCTCCAGCTCACACAGTAGTGTGAGATTTTGGCAAACCATTGGGAGAGGAGAGAGAAAATCGTGGAGTTGTGACCATTAGACAACACGTCTTAGGATAACACGTCCTCTGTTTTCTCAAAATGCCTTACAAAACATGGATAACCACGGAAATCATACCCCGCATGGGAGAGCCGAGGAGTATTGCCCTTATGGATCTGGAGCTATAAGATCCTCAGCTCATGGGATCCAGCAGAGTCACTTAGACTCTATGGAGACATATTCCTGACTAGGAAAAGTAACTCATGCCTTAAGCCAGTTAAATCAATGGAAGTAAATAAGGTGATATTAATCTACAGTAGTACAAGCAAGAGAAAATACCACTGTGTTTCTTCATAAAGAAGATCCAGAAGGTTTGGGTTTAAAAAAAGAAGGAAAAAAAAAAAGGACCTATTTTAATTCAAAATATCTTTTCCAGAAATGAGAGTATGGTGTATTTATCATGCAGCATAGAGGTTTTTTGGGTTTTGGGGTTTTTTTTCCTGATTCTGATTCCCCTGGATGTTTTGAGTTCCATTAACTTTGCCAAAATCATTTCTTGTAGATTCGTAGTAATGTTGGAATCTGTATGAGCACCTTTCAAATGCAGTCACGCTGTACAAGAATTTATGCACTTATTTATATACACTTATCCATTAAGAATTTATACATTCACTTTGCAAGAATTTATTCGCTGTCTCTGAGTTCTGCCTGGAAAGACGGTTCTGAGTTCCTGAATCATATTCAGATGTGGAACACCAAAACTGTCAATGTGGTATTTATGGCTAGCAATAAATAAGACGTCATTGAGCATTCACCTATTACCTCACTCTCTTCTTTTTCTAAATAGAATATTTAAACAGAAGCTTAATTTATCCTTAAAATTGAAACTCCTCTCCCCAGCCTGCTTCTCCCTCCTGGAGTTACCTATAAGCCCTGTGGTCTGCTTCTGCACGGGGTCAATGCTGCAGCCTGCCTAGCCCAGGGGCATGTCCCCGCTGCTGGCGTGTGGGCTTCTGCTCTGTGACGCGGCCCCCAGGCCGTGACGTGTCCCCCGGAGCAGAGACAGGGATGCCGGGAATGTCTTGTGGATCAACGGCACTTGACGCATGGCACTGCCCATGCCAAAGACTGGTCTTCACTAGGTGCTTCCCTGCCTGCCACCCTCTCCCTGGGAGGAAGTCATGGGCATCTAAGTGTTAGATTCAGCTCATTCTGTGATTCCAGCTAATTTGTAGTCTTTATGGGCTCAAATCCAAGCATTGAGCTTGACTAAAAATAATTGTCTTAGGTTGTCTGAAGGGTGAATTTTACTCATGCTGTACGTTCTCTTCCAAAATTGTTTTTTTTTTCCATGAATTATATTTACAATTTCAGTTTGCAGACAGCATATCCCCTGAGAGATTTTGTGTGGCGTTTATGGTGTGTTTATGTGTGTTTGCACATATACATACTGAAGGACCATCCTATAAAGACGAATTGGCAACCACACAACCGGATTTCAGACACACTAAATGGGCTAAATATTTCCCGGGATGTTCCACAGGGACTGCCTCACTTTCACAGTTTGCAGGTTACACAACACATGATCCAGCTCCACCTCGAATGATCCAGCCCATGGCCATGGCCATGCCTTTGGCATTTCTTCTCTGTGATGGCAGAGGTAACTCCTGTGCTGTCTTTCCTCACAGGACTTATCCTGCTCCTCACCAGAGGGAACCTCTCCTCTCCTTCCAACCTGCTATGAAAATAAGTTCTTTTTCAGGAATTCTAAGTAATTCTAAATATCGTGAACCTGATGCAGGAAAGTCCTTCGGGAAAAACACTCCTTAGGGAAGTCTATGACACATTTGCTAGTAGAAAATTAGCAGGAACCATTATTTCAAATTGAATTGGCCAAATATATCTCTGTTTTATGACAGATTAGGTCAATTTATGCTCAGTGAACTGGTCTTCCGACAACAGAATATCGGCAATGGGTATTGGGATAGGTTACAATAACTTTTGCATCTGTAGCGTGGCCCGTGTGAAGCCATGTGAGTCTCCATCCCTGGGGAGGTTCAAAACCCAACTGGACACAGCCCTGAGCAAGCTGCCCTGGGTGACCCTGCCTGAGCAGGAGGCTGGGCCGGGTGGATCTCCAGGGCTCCCTTCCCAGCTTGCCAGTCAGGGGCTGATCCTGTGAGGCTCCCTGCTCCACCGGTATCTCCTGCCAGGCTCCAGAAATAGTTTCAAAAGTACCACCTGAACAGAAACTATTGTGTTTAACCCTTTTAAAATTTAAATGTATAAAATCAAACCGCTTTTAAAGCAGGTTAAAAAAATGCACAGTGAAAAAGCCAGAGTTCTACTGATATGCCAAATCAAAACTTATTACTTATAATACAAATAGTTAAAAACTTCCTGATTATTGGAATTTATTCAATAGCACAAGATGATTCCAACTTGTACACTTGGAAAAGTTTAAAATTCTTGTGGAATGGGAAATAAACACTCAAATATATGAATATCAGATTGAAAGTTATTTATCTAATGAAGAAGATTTTCAGTGGGGTTTTTTGCATATGAGTTATTCAATGTAATGTCTCTAACAAATATAGGTTACTTATACCTATTCGGTTCTCAATTCTTGTTTCCTTTAAGGAAAACAATGTGTTTATTACCAGATTTATCATATAATCACTTTTATGTTCAGGGAGGACTATTCTATGCACAGTCAGTTTTAACTGACTGTGTTTTAATTTCTATTTAGTTATACAAAATATTTTCCCTAAGATAATAAATCAGATTATTCTACCGTGCAGGCTTAAACATGAATCAGCTGCAAAGGAGTTTCCCTGAGGACAGAGGAAAGGAGAGTTACAATCACTAATTGCATTTCCAAATATATCTCATAGTTGCCTAACAGATTGTAAAGAATTCCAATATCTATTAAAAAAAAAAAGCTGTACAAAAATAAAATCTTATTGACCAAAGCTAACAGATGGGGAATAGAAATGCTGCCAGGAGTCTGCCAATATGGGCAATGTCATTTGCTTCCTGGCTGTTCACCCTCCTGCTTAAATGTACCAGGGCACAACAGGTAAAATATTTCTGCCTGACTCACTTCAGAAAAATGTTTCTTTTCCTGCCAACTATTTATTGACCGTATTGAGAGGAGGACAGAAGGCAAGACACTGACCTGGGCTGGTAGGCATGCTTAGTAGCACGATGGAGAAGCCTGATGCACACGAGGCACGGGTCCTTCCATGGGCCAGAAGCCAGCAGAGCTAAAGCTGAGCAGAGAGCCCAGCAAAATGTGATGAATTCTGCATATGTCAGACTACTTTGGCCTGATAGTAGTAATTTTAGTAGTAGAATAGTAATTTGTAGTTTCAGCAAATGCTGGCTCAGGGCTACCAGCCACAGCGCCTTACCAGAACCTAGAGCATAGCCCACAGCCCCATGGAATACAGCATCATTTTAGGATCCAGCTAGGGAATATCTGTGAACAACTTCTCATCTTCTGCCTTCAGCCTGCCTCCACCATGCACCTACTTCGGAGCCCACATGCACAAGCAGGAGCATCATCTGTCCTCATCCTTCCACCTGCTGTGCTATTTCCACCTCCAACTATAGCCCAAATAACCCATCAAGGCCTGAAGAAGAGTCACTTGCTTATCAGTTAATGTCTGTGAATATCAAACCATAAATCTAATCATGTAGTTAGGCAGCCAGTTCAGGATGAGTGAACAAATAATAGTATGAGGTAGAAGTGTGTACTGGGTTATACTGATCCTGTTGGAACAAACAGAGAAGTTTGGTGGCCAGATTTTTTGTTTCGGGAGTTTTGCAGGAGACAGAAAGTCAGAGAAGCTCAGGTAAAGTCTGAGACGCATTTTCAGGTAGCAGGAAGGTGAAGAAAGGCTGTTCCCTCCCTTCCAGTGATACTTTCATATCCTTAATTTTTTCTCTCTTTCTTTATCCTCACTTCAGGAGGGTATAAGATAGATATAACAGGTAACTTTTGCCTGCAAATGAGTTACTGTAATTGGAATAAAATTGACACCATGTGGAATTGCTTAAGTCCGTCCTTTGAAGTCTCTCGGTTTAATCTTGAAAACAAAATGCAGTGCCATAGAGAGACTCCTGGGGAGCTCTCTGAGCACGGCAGCTCGGGGATTGAAGAATGTGTCACTACAGAGAGACGGACAAAACCATCCTGGTACCTCAGACTGCCGCACACAACTCATTAACCCAGGTTCAAGATAATACTGGACAAGATCTTGTAAGTGTGAGAAAAGTGAGAAAAGCTCAAAACACTGCAATAGCTTCTCAGTTATTGGGAAAGCCTGGAGCGTTCAAGGAAGAATGGAGAACAGTCTCAGCAGAGCTCTTGCTCTCAAAAGCAGCAGCGATCCAAGGTGAGCAGAGTGCAGCTTCCAGCTCCTCTCGCTGACACAGCAGTCGGCAGCAGCGCTCTCCGTGTGCTTCTGTCCATGTAGCCCTGCACAGATGCTGCTCAGGCCTCGGGGTTATTGCACCGCACTGACATGTCCATTCCCACGCTGTTAGCTAGAACTGCTGATTCTGGGATCCAAGCTTATTCCAAGGGAGCTTGACTATGTCTGCACCAATGCTTCTCCAGGCTTGGGCTATACCTATGGATACATGCTATAAAACATCTGAGTAACGACGGACTGTGACAATGAGGAGGCAGAAATACTGTCCATTGGGAAAAAAAACATATGTAGATTATTTCTGGCTAATAATAACATCAAAGTGAATGGCAACATGGAGCTGAATGTTAAGTAAGGAACTGTACATCACAGATGAAGCTGGTTTTGCTTTTGTAGAGCTACCAGGAGGGCAGAGAGAAAGTAACTGCACTCTGTGAACATGCAATTATTTCCTCTTTTACAGAGCCCTGCATGCTGCTAGCAATGATCTGCTAGGTTGCATTACAGACAAGTAAATGAACAGTTTGCTCTGTAAAAAATGTAAGAGAAGAGGGGATTTGTTCATTAAGTGGATATAGACTCCTACTATTTGCAGTAAAGTGTAGAAGTGATGGGCTTGGGCTCCACACTGTGCTGTGAATTTCACACAAGGTAACCTTCCAACCGCTTTGAACAAGGTCAGGCGTCTGTGAACTTCAATTTACCGTTTGACAAATGGTTCTTATCACAAATCATCGCACAAGGAAACAACCATCCGTCATCCCGGGCCGGCACATATGCAAGGGAGAGGCTGGCAATTATGATGACTCGAGTCAAATGACTCGAGTTTCCCAGCCATGAACCACATCTGCCTCACTAGCTGCCCTTGGTGGTCGGCATTGCTCCCTCTACTCTTAATTGCAACAACTACAAGCAAAGGTGTCTAGCGGAGCCAAAGCTATGATCAAGCCCAAACTTATCCATTAAGGGGAATTCGGTTTCTCATGACAGAACTGAAATGCTCTCCGTGGCAGTACCTTCATTTATCTGAGCAATGACGTTAGTTCTTTTGTTCCAGATCCTTTGAACTTCATAGCCTCTTTTAACGTTTCACCTCCTACACTATAAGTGGCTGCCAGCAATCACATTAGCCTGCTTACATTGTGCTATAAAATGGCAGTTACATAAGGGTTGGTGGAAGCTGCATGCCGAGGGAGCTGTTGAACCTCCCTGCTCGCAGCCCTATGGCTTCCCACAGACCCTCTTACTCACATGCAGCTCGTGGTCCTCCGTCCCTCAGCATCACGGCACCAGAGACCTCAAAACACTCAGTCAGGCATTTTGGTAACCAAATAATACATCCAAAACATACATTTCATGCTATGGAAAAAGAGATCATCGTGAAAAAATAGGGCATATTATATTGAGGAAAAGCAACCAAGCTGGTCAGCTTGAGACGTGTTAGAAAGACAAAAAGAATTGGACTTCCATGAACAACAATGAGCAAATCTAAGAATGGTTCAGCCTTATCTACAGTTAACCAATCCATGCATATTCCCAAAAGAAACAAAAATACACAGTGTAATTTTTCACCACTTTGTGTTGAAAATCCAACCGCAGAAGTAAAGGGCATAAAGCACATGGTCCTTCAATAATAAGCATTAGTATGTGGGTTTTATCAAGCACTGAAAAAATCTTACAGCACTGCAAATTTAACTTTCAAACTTAACTCTCTGAACCAGAGACTGTTGGGTTATTTTAGACATTGTTTTCGCTTACCTGAATATTTTCAACAGACTTTCTATTTCAATATACCTGTCAGTTAGAAATACATTTTTTCCAGTAAATTACATAGCTGCTTTTTATCAAAAATGGCTCGTGCATTATTCAGCGTCAGGAAAGCAAAATCTAAAGCATCCATTTATAGTAACCCAAACTTGTGCAATGGGAAGGTGGTGCTGGAGTTCGCCTATCTTGTTCTTACAGACTTTCAATGATGGCAATTCCGCAGCCTTCCAGGCAATGTATTCCAGCACTTCGCCACCTTGATGGCCAGCAAGGCTTTCCTGGTCTTCAATCTGAATTTTCCACGCAGAATTGCTAGCATTTTGCTTCTTGTCCTAGCAAAAATTCCTTTTTATATACATATATATATAGTCCTCAAGACCATTCACATCCCTAAATGGCCAGGGCCAATATTCACCTTCCTGTGCCAGGGCTGGGAAGTCAAACCCTGTCATTCCTACATTGGCATTCATACAGTGCCAAGACTTTATTCTTTAGATCTTTCTTCTTTAAAGCTTTCGGTTTGTTAATTCCCCCCAGTCCTTTAGAAACATTCTTTTTTGTGCTTCCTTTTCTGTTAAAGTTCGGCAGATACTACGACAATTTGAAAAGGGGTTAGTATAACAATTTGGGGGGAATGGCATTGCTCCTCAGATTATGTGTGGATTTGATAATATGAAAGGAAATAGATAAAGAAGTATTCTTCATGGCAAATTTGCCTACATGGAAGACCAAAATTTCCAAATAACTTAGCTTATATATGCTTCACTTAATATATACTGGGTATTTTGGATAGACATCAAGTTTTGTGCAAGTTTTTATGAAATCCCAAGCTCTTTCTTTTCATTCTCTTTTCCAGTGTTTGAGGCCTTCAAAGACGTGGTGCTGATTGTGGAGCTCGAGTTCAGATCTATCAAAACAAAATTGTGGAAATTAAAAAAAAAGCCAGCAAATTCAGGAATTGCTCTGCCAATATTGCAGACACTGAAGTGTAAAGGTGCAGGAAAGGGACTTCTCTGCAGGGCTAGAGGGGCACCAAAGGCCCCCAGAGGGCACACAGGGCACAGCAGGGGCACCAAGGCCAGGTCGCACCTTGGCTTTTGGGGCTTGGTACAGTTTAACTGCTTATGTTTTCAAACTTACTCCTTGTCATGATGGTAAAAATCTCTAGAGCAAAGAGAATTGTTTGGAAAGCAACAATTTCCCTGGGCTTTAAGTCCAGAGCTGCACTGTGTAATATTAACAGTACATAACAGTACAGAGTCCAGCGCAGGGCCACAAAGATGATTAGGGGCCTGGAACATCTGCCCTATGAGGAAAGGCTGAGAGAGCTGGGCCTCTTCAGCCTGGAGAAGAGAAGACTGAGAGGGGACCTGATATATAAATATCTCGAGAAAGGGAGTGAGGAGAATGGGGCTGGCCTCTTCTCAGTGGTGGCTAGTGATAGAACTAGAGGAAACGGCCACAAATTGAAGCACCAAAAGTTCCACAGGAACTTGAGGAAGAATTTCTTAACAGTGAGGGTGACAGAGCACTGGAACAGGCTGCCCAGAGAGGTGGTGGAGTCTCCTTCTCTGGAGATCTTCAAAGCCCGCCTGGACACCACCCTGTGCCACATGCTCTAGGGGACCCTGCGTGTGCAGGGGGGTTGGACTAGATGGCCTCTACAGGTCCCTTCCAACCCTAGCCATTCTATGATTCTATGATTTATTGGAGTTCCCTTTGGTGATCCACTGCCTCGTTCCTCAGGTGTAGCGCAGAGCGGCAGCAGTCACCGCTCAGCTCGCCTTCAGCGATGTCTCGGGATCCGAGTCCATAGAGCTCCATGCAGAGCTCCCTTCCTCCTCCGCAAGCCAAGGGATCCGCCCTAATTCCCACCCCCAGCTCCCTTGGTCCATTGGCAAAGGATGCACCCATTTGCCAGACACATGTGCCAGGTTGACAGTGCAGGGTTTTTATGAACTGGCCCAGCTGGTGCTAGTTCTTTCATTGGTGGTTTCTTATTTTTAGATTAAGACAGTAAGTACTGTTAAGTATCCTTTAATTTTAAGCATTTAGGCCCCATATATTACTTTTAAATTGTCAGCAAGATGATATAATGGGTAACGTGAAGGGCACATCAGGCATCAACTATGATTAAAAAGCTAATAATCATCTAGAAACGGAGGTGATTGGAATTGCCTAAGAATTTTATCTGAGCATCTTTTGACATGTGTAGGCTTTAAAATCTCTTTTTTTAAAAAAAAATCATAATTGGCCTAATTCTGCAGCTCTCCTCCTCTCCACACATGCAAGTGCAGGTCAGAAAGATGAATTCTAGTTTTGAAAGGAGTAGAAAGCACCAACAGGAAGCTCTGTTGTCCCAGTTACTTAATTAAAAGTAGGATGGAGCTTCCCTCTGAGCTCTCTTTATTCCACATCCATTACAGAGAACTTCGAGCACTCCCGCATAGAAAAGGTGCCGCAACTTGGAGCAGAAAGAAAGGAGAGGGGAGAGCAGAGATGCGCACTGAGACTTGCTGCTTTGCAACATCTAAACAAATTTCAACAGGAAACAGAAAATCCAGACAATACAGTGAATATCTACGAACGATGCAAAGTTTAAATATGATCCAAAAATTTCCAATAGTGTAAGTGACTTCAGCAGTTCCGGACTTATAATGACGTCAGTGAGATCTAGACAGTCCTGAAATATTCTATTTATGCTTGATAAATACTTGTTATACTTAATCTCTATTTCTTGACATTTCTTGAATTTAATTGAATTTGGTTTTTTTTTCTTCCTTTTTTTTTAAATCATTCGGAGTTAAAAAACACCTCACAGGGAGATGAGAAGGGGAAAGAGTTTGGGAGGGAGGGGAAAGGTTAAAAGGTTTAAAGGAAACAAAATAAAAGATATCTAGGTATATTTTTCTCTTCTTTATTTTCTTTCTACTTTCTGTAGCTTTAGTTTCTCAGGACTTGGAAGCATGTCATGTCTCTCTTTCCAAACTATCTTTTTGAGTTTTAAAGTTACAAAGTGTAAAAAAAAAAAGAGAAAAATTAAATCTATAAAGGTAGCTCTTTCTATTGTATCTAATGCCAAAAGAGGGGGAAAATGAGGAAAGAGAATGGATCCAAGCCCCATGAAAATGTAGCAGAGCCTATCTTGTAAAAGCAGAAAGAAGAGAGGGTTGATTATCTTGTCTCAAAGATCAGTAGAGGTGGGCAAGAGGAGAGCTAAAGCACCCGGTGCTGAAGGAATCCATCTGCGCAATGACTCTCTATGAGAAATTGGGCTGACGTAGATATTCTTGGCAGGATTTTTTTTTTTTCTCTAGCAGAATAATACCTCAGACCTCTCTTCCCCCTAAATGAAGGCGTATGACTCAGTAGGGGACTTTGTGTGAGCAGAAGACAATCTCTATTGTGTTTAATTGGAGCCTCATTATTCCCATTTACTGCGGGAAGAGACCACTCAGTGCTGAAGTGCTGGGCAGTAGCATAAAAGCCCTGTGATAGCTGAATGACAGGATTTCCATTCCCCAAATTTCCTAGCTATAATTTAGGTGTTTCTCACACCTCAATCACTCTCAAACCGCTTGAAAACCCTTTTTTCCCCCTATACTAGAACTGAAGGGTAGTGAACACCTCCTGCATGGCAAGTACAAGTTAAGAGTGTTTAGGTTATTCCTAATTTAAAAAGATGTAATTCGGTTCAGAACAGAGTTCCACGGCAGAGCTCTGTGTGTGTGTCCGTGTGTGTCTGTGTGTGTGTGCACAAGACTTGAGCGTGGCAAGGAGACTACATGCTTGGCAAAGGCAGCCTTAAAAGTACAGGGCTTACTTTGCTACTGATTTTGAATCATGTTGATTGGCATAAATAATCTTGAATTTAGGCTTTGAAATATGTAATTGTCAGACGGTGGGGCCGAGATCCTGCCCATCTATTAGAAATATGGGTCTGGAGTAAGAAGTAGCTATTGCCATTATTCAGGGTTGTCCTCAGTTGACCATTTCCATTTCAGTTGCCATTCCTGGGAACACAGAATAGGGGGTTTCCAATGCTTTTGGCAGTGTTGTTTTATTGCTTTATTTATCCTTTAGTTATATGTGATATAGAGCAACTGAAGAGGTATAAAAACTCTTCTAAGAAAAGAATAGGCAAAACAGGCAATAAAGACCAAAAAATGTTACCACCACTACAGAAATGCCTGGAGAGGTCAGATTCTACACACCGCTATCCAAAAAAGCCAAGTTCAGCTGAAACAGGTGCTTTGTAGGACTATTATTTCAGCCAGATAGACAGGGAAGCTATTTTGGAAGGAAAGCTGAGAGATGGGTTTGCTCAGTCTAGCAGAACAAGGGCTGAGCCATAATTTGATTAGAAGATAAGCACCAGAGCAAGAGAAACGCTTAGCCTAAGAAATAACATGGACCTAGAGCTGGCTGTGCATAAGTGTTAGTCTTCAGCCTGGAAGAAGATTTAGATCTTCTTCAGATGTTGGTCTTCTGGTTCTTCTGGTCTCTACTCATCCAGGCTTCTGGTTCTTCTGGTCTTTTTCTGGTAAGAAGTCTGATCTGGAACTTTACTAGTTACAAAAGGATGATGTAGGACACGTTTTCAGAGTATGGAGATGTGGACTCACTGATCCAGGAATTCTTTCACAGTTTCTGAATTTCTTTATTCCTCTACCAAATTTAAAACAAACAAATAAACCTCTACAAATCTCTCCGTACGTTTTTACAAATGCCAAAACCTTAAAGAATTGTTCAAGGTTGAAAAACACAAACATTTAATTGAAAAAAAAAGTCTTTTTTATATTAGATCTTCTTTGTCTGTTAGAAATGGTATATTTACCCAAACACTTTTGCAAATCACTTTCCAATTCATGTCACAATTTCGAACCTGTCAGTAATAATAATTGAAATCTCTTCACACTACTGACTGTTACCCTATAAATAATCCCAAAGAGACAGATCAAATAGATGCCTGAATGAAGATATAGAAGGGTCTAATTAAATTAATGATCAAAATAATGTATAAGGATAAATAATTACCTTTAAATAACTGTACTAAGTGACAAAGGAAAGCTTTATTATATCATTCTTTTGATTTAAAGAATCAAATGACACCTACATCAAAAACTCTAAATGCCCTAATATGTCATTATACTTCCAAGAATAGAATGTTATTCACTGAGAAGCAATAAATATTCGTGTGAGAGAAACAATTTAATACAGTGGCATTAAATAATTATTTATAGATAACAAACTAAGCTAGACAATAGAGCAAAGGCACAAAAAGATCTCTCTCTCTGCTGTTATCCTCTGGAATACGCTGCCAATGTCCCCTCTGGTAGCATCTTGTTTCCCACTGGTCCTGGTGAACCTGTTGCACGTTAATAAGGACGCTCTGTTTCCGCACAGTGATGTGGATCCCTCATGAATCCCCCATCCCGCAATCGTGTATTAGCAAGGGATGCTGCCTAATGCTGAATTTTATTGGAATTGTTACCAAGGAAGTTCGGACTTTAGAAGCTGAATCTAGATCAGCTCAGTGTGAAACAGGACTATAAAAATTGCTAAGAAATATTTCTTTCATCCAGAATAGTTTTTGTGACTTCAGTAGGTGGACAACCTCTCCACGAGCACAGATTATAACAATTTCTAATGTGCTGGTACTTGATTTACATCTGTATTATACCTGTAGCAGTTAATAATTTATTAATCCCTTAATAAACCTGTGTTAACCTAATCTTAAGACCTAGGCAAGTTTAAAACTCCTCCGTTCTTGGCTCTGTTATTTGTGTCAAAGGCTTGTAACATACTCCCTACATTTCACTTAGACTATTAGGCTTAAATAAACCATGTGTCATGCACTGCAGTCATAGAATAGTTTCAGGACAAAAAAAAAAAGCATGTGAATGTGATTTTCTCACACAGACAGCATTAGTCGTAACTCTCTCTTAAAAACAGAATAAATAATCCAAAGTTAGCATTGTACAACTAGTACGACTGATACCTATGGAATGCAGAAATTAATAGTTCACAAATAGTGGGCCAAGTTTTGCTTAGCTCCCCAGGCCTCCCCTATCTAGAATGCAGCACCTTCCTCTCGTGTCCTCCTTTGTTAAGAAGTCCAGGTGGGCAGCGGCTGCAGTTTCTTAGTGGTCCGTTCTACAGTGAGTGAAGGGCTTGCTCTTTGGCATTGCCTGGTTGTCCCTGTCCGCCAGGTTTGGTGGCTTTGCACTCACCTTCATTTGTTGTCTCCTTTGCACTGAAAAGCTCTTTGAACTGACACCCTTAGCAGCGCAGACCCTGTGACATTCCCCACAACCTCGCAGAGTGCAGCCCTTCACAGTGAGGAAGAAGTCAGGCTTTGTCAAAAGCAGAGTTTATCCTTGCAGGAGGGTGGGGAGCAACTCATTATATTACTCTAACAATAACAAACGTTCCCAAGAAGACAAGATTACATTTGTGTCTTATTTTGTACCATCTTCTCATAAATCTTGAAAATACGCCTGCCATTCCAGATGACACCGTCTGGGAACACAGAGAACAAACAACGTGCAAGATCCAGAGTGCTGAGAATCCAACCGGGATTCTCCTCTTCTCCCAACACCACAGTGGGTGCCAGGTGACACGGGGATGCTGAGCTGGAGATGGGGCTGAGAGAAGCTCATGTTCTGCCCAGCACTGAAAGCTGGCTCAGTCTCATCAACTATAAACTTCTCGCTATCTTCTGCTTACTGCAAGACACAGAATTTCAGACAAGTCATTTGTACTCTAAATAGGCAAAACAAATCTGAGCTGTGACAGATTTCCCTAAATCATGATTTATTTTTAAGAATACCAACCTGCCCTTGAGAAATCTAGTCTTATATGCACTTTCAGTGGTGAAGATTTCACTTCTCGTAGAGGACCCTGTGTTTGTACCTCTCTCTGTGCCACTTTTGTGAGCACTGACAGGACTCCCATGGTTGTGTGAGCTGCTTTCACTGCAGTTACACCAGTTACACCATCCAAAACACAAGAAGCATTTTCTTAACAGCGCTACTTCCCTTCCATCCCCTAACCAATAACAAACAGCAAAAGATAACATCAGTTAAGCTAATACCCAGTGTTAGGAGAGAAAATCTCTTTGGTTACACCCTGAACTGCAGCTACGACAGGGCCTCAATGGCTACAGACCTGGGACGGAGCTGCCTGTGCAACCACTGGACTCTGCTGCCATCAAGTGGAAATCAGGATAAATATTAATAATTTAGATTTAATAATCTCACAGTGCTCCATTATCAGGCACGTCTACAGTTTTTCTTGCAGACTGTTGATGCTCATATTTATTGTGTATCCCCACTCCTGAGGAAGGAACAAGCTTTCAAAACCTGAAGAATGGCATAGAGAGCTTCTCTAGACCTACCTGATGGGAAGGGAAAAGGGAAAGAAAGGGAAGAGCAGGCAGTTAATTGCTTCTCCATCAGGAAGGACCCAATTAGCCTTTGACCATCTCTGCAGCAAGCACAGAGGGGGTGAACTCTCTAGCAGGATTCACCCTAAAATGCACCATGACCGTTCAGCTTTTATCCCTCCCGGAGGTGGCTGTGGGGACCAGGCTGACCCCTCTGCCAGCAGGTTTTGCCGGGAGGCAAAAGCAGCTTCCAGGCTCACCTGGAAGCTGCCTCCTGATTTACACAATTTGCATAAGCAGATTACATTTACATAAACAAATTTATGCAAATCACATCTGCAAACCTAGGAACAATTCTACAAAGTTAGAATAAAAATTGCTTATTGAGGAGTATTTTTGTCATCGTTCATCATGGACTGTATATGGTAAAGTTTTTAAAAAGAACATTTTTTTTTAGGAAGGAGACAGCGCATCAGCAGCAAAATATTCATGCACTGCAGTAGTGGTACGGTGCATGGTACCGTTCTGCAGTCCTTGACACATTTAACTTCCAAACGCTATAGTGGATTTGTAGCAAATACAGCAAATTTAGCATTGGTAGAATCGAACCCTTGTACCTCTTGAAATTGAATATAAGACCCAAAAAATATTGTGTTTTGGTTTTATCCCTGGCTAGTGTCTCATATAGATTTTTATAAACTGATCGGGTTTCACCTTATACAGAGGTTTCTCTAGTTCCTCAGGTTTCCACAAATTTAATTCTCAGATGCTAAAAGCTCTTCTAACTTCTCACCTAAATTCTTCCTGGTGAAGCTATTTCACTATTTATTTACGTTTGCTCTTCTCCTTGGCATCTCTGTGCTGATGTATTTATAAGCAGCACTCATATCTCTCGTTAACGTTTGTTAACAAGAGTTGCCAAACTCTTTAGTCTTCTCAAGCCTTTCGGCATTCGTAGTATCGAATGAAAACGTACTCGCCGTCTGTTGCACAAATGTAAATGAATAAAAGAATGGCAGCTGAAAATGAGGACAGAATTATTAGGAGAAATGGGAAACTACTCAGAGCCCTGTAAACAGAGATGAGCACAGGATCTGTTCAATAACTGTACTGATAATTAACAGCAGTAATTTGGTCTGTTTCAAACTATAACACAATTTCCATCCAAATGTTTTATTACGCAAAATGGAAAAAAAAAAATTGGTTTAAGCAGAAATGTTTTATTTAGTCCTAAAAGGAGTGTTTAATTAGTTTAGGGCATTGAGGAAATGAAAAATTATAAATGTAGAATTCTTACACCCCACTTTTATGAGTTATTGTTTTGAAAAAGAGACTTTTTTTAGATGCCATTTCAAAATTTTTTAGGTTTCACTTAGAAAATAGCAAATAAAGCATTTCAATAATACAAAATATCTCATCCTGAAAATTTCAAAGAAATGTTTTGACATTTACACAATTTATCTTTCTTTTTTCTAGCCTCAACTATTTATCGTGTTTGATACAATAATTTGACATCACAATTTGATTAACTAAAATATCCTATTTTGACAACGTTCCTAATGCTCCGGAAAAAAGATAACCCACATCTAGCTACAGTATCTGTCTCATCTTGCTCTTTAGCTTTGAAAATAAAAGGTGATTGATATAAATATCTATAAAATGTTAAGGGAGATGGTGAAATGGAGAAAACAATTCAGTTATTTTTTGCTTTTCCCAGTATAAAATCTATGAAATATCAAATGCAGCTAGCAGATGGCAGGTTCAATAAAATGAAAGATGGAAAAGAAAGATTTAATTTCACTGTAGAATTCATTGCGGACGCTAAAGGTTTAAAACAGCTCCAGGGAGAAGGTTATGGAAGGGCATCCTTGGAGGATGACTGAAAACCTAAGCACCATCTCTGGCTCAGGAAGTCCCCAAGCTCCAGAGTGCTGAAGGCCAGGAGAATATTTTAGCTACCTGTTATTACGTGCTTTCCCTCTTGCCTGGCCTGGTAATTCTGGAATTTTTCTGATAAAGGATCCTGGGATAGATGGACCTTTGATGTGACCCACTTGTGACCTGAAGTGCACTTGTGCAAATAACACAAAGAAGAATTAATGAAAGTGCAAGCTTGGTCCATATTGGTTCCTGCAGTGCACTGCTGTGTTTGAATGGCACAAGAGCCTGCCAAGATCTTAACAGAGGTGGAGAAAGCAGAAACAAAGAAAACTCCATTAGAGATTAACTTAATAGCTTTAAACCTGTCAAACACCAATACTTGATATTTCTCTTAAGTTTATATAAACAGTCAGCAAAGCATGGAGATGCAGATGCTTTTTTTTTTTCCAAATATTATTCACCTGTGAACAACTGCTGCTCCTGTTACAGGACTGATACAATACTGCAACTGGGGGTTTAGACTGCCCGTGGTGGTAAAGGTGATGGTGGAGCTCGAAACAGATTACATGTCCCACAGAAAACCAGAGTAGGGTTACAGGAGAAAGGCATGAGTCATTGCATACTGTTAAGACCTACATTAATTCAATATTAAACAAGGCCTGGAGTATCACCCTGAGAGCAGCCGACCTCGCATAAATTTGCGGTCCCAGTTATAGCTCTAAGGCACTTGAAAATCCACCCACTGATACACGACACACTCTATTCAAGTACTCGGGCACTGATCTTCAGCTCAGTGCGTGCTGCAGTATGAATGATGAGAGAAAGGAATAGAGGGAAAATTCAGGGTGGAGAACACAGTGGAGAATGACACACAGCCATAAGGATCTGTGCCACACGAAATGCTGCTGCTTGAGGAGCAGTGAGAGAGAGGCCGGTGTGGAGACAGCCATGGAAGTGGCAGGAGAGAAGGCAGAGGCCTCCGCTACTGTCACTGGGGCCCGGGGGTCATTTTTGCCTCTACCAGCAGGCCGAGACAGCCGTCCTGGAGGAAGAAAAGGGGTGGCCAGCCATGCTGGAGAAAGAAGAGATGCCCCGCAGAGACGGTTCTCTAGGAGGACGCCCATGCTTGCCTCCATCCACATGTTCCTAGGCAGTGTCAGCCACTCAGACCACACTTCCCCGAGTCAGGCCGATGCTTCCAGCCTCCTTCGTTGCCTCTTTCTTCCCAGGTCCAGCATTTGTACTTGCCAAGGGTTCCTGTCGGGCCAGTCTCCTAGCTGTCCCGGTCGCCTTGGATGGCAATCCTTCCCTCAAGTCATTGACTGGTCCCCTCCCAGTTGTGGTGGCATCTGCAAGCTTGGCAGGAGTGCCCACTGCTTCCCCCAGGGCGTGGGTGCAGATGCTGACCAGGACAGGTCCTGGCACAGACCCCTGCAGCATCCCTCTCGCTAACAGCCTCCAGGGCACAGCCCAGTCACCCAGCCAGTTTTTTAACCATCTGGTTTTCCTCTCATTTAAAACCACAGTGCCCTAACTCAAACAATGCTGCCTTTATTCATATTTCCTGTGCACTGTCCACCATATCAATATCAAAAGCTTTGTGTAACAGAGATGGATGTAGGGATTCTCGTTCTCCTTTGAGACAAAGCGATCTCCATCCTCAAAATGTCCTTAACATAAATTGTAAGCAGACTTATTAATGAAATGATTGTGAGAACGGAGTCAGAAAAAAACGCAGGGTTACATGAATCAAGAACAAGAGAGAACTGCAGTCATTAATCAAAACATTAAAAGCAGAAAAGATGACTTAGAAAAAGAGACGGGGAATGCTAATTCTCCACCGCCGATCATTATTTCAAGGAAACTGGACTCTTTCCAAAGCTGGGCACTTTGTGTCTATCTAAGCAGCAATAAAAGAGCCATTTGGGGTCAGCATAACTGTAAGATAAATGGGCGGCAGAGGAGTCCCTCATTACTCAGCTTGACTGGAGACAGAAGAATATTTGATGATCGCTTTTATATTCTGTCCCTGAAGGTGACCACAGCTAAGCCAAGCCAAAATGATGATGGCTAGCAGGATACCACTGGAAATGAAACGTTATGGAGAAATCCAGGGTATGTGATGTCAGAGTCAGTAACAAATCTGTGCGGTCTAATTAAAACAATAACAAGAATTTAATGAGCCCTGCGTTAGTGCAATGGGAGAAATTTATATTTTAAAAAAGTCCTAACAAAAGAAGATTAAATATTTCTGAGATCTGAGAAAAACCCAAGCGATCAAAACATCAAAAATATTTCATTCTCGCATGAGTTATGAACAGAAGGAGCTCTGAGAAACTTGGTGAAAGAAAAATAGCTTTAGCAGCATCTGATCCAGAATGAGAAAAGGTATTTCAATGGAATTCATTTTAACCTCAAAGAAGAAATTGCTCATTTCTCTGGGTGAAACATATTAACCTCTGATAAGCAGCGAGTCAATAAAAATGACTTAAGAGTTCTTTCTGGCCTTAAACCTCAATAATCAATGAATACCAGACGACACCTCTGCAAGGCAGCTGCTTGTCATTCATACCATGGTCGTCTTTATCTTCCCATCACACTAAAAGAACAGCATCCTGCCTTCTCTCTGCTCCCTTGCAAATCTTGAGGTTATATCCTAAAGATCATACACTAAAGACGATGAGAATTCCTTCTCCCCTCTGCAAGACCTCATTGGAAGTTGTGAATATGTGCACAGAAAACAGAACCCAATATAAGTAGGGACATGACTAGCTTCATTTTTTCATTTTTACCAAGTCCTCCTTTACTTTCAGATTAAGGATTTCACATAAATCTTGGACACAGATTTGTATCTCTCATAGCTCTATCAGGATATAAAAAGCAGTGGTGACTGCAAAACGTGAGCCTTGGTTTTATTCACCTCACAGGACACAGAACCAAGGCAAAGGGACCTTCTAAGGAAACAGTTCCTCCATTACAAAGTTTGGAGCACCTACAAACACAAGTTCCCCAGTTAGCAAGAGGCAAAATGCAGGTGCCTCTTAGGGAGGATTTTGCAAAAGCAAAGACAAACGGGAAGGGTGACAGATCAAACGAGGGGAGGTTGCCATGAAATCCTCTCCCAGCACTCATAACCAGAGTCAAAAAAAGCACCTCAGGCCTCTCTTTGACCGCAGAAATCAGATGCTTGTCAGCTCAACAAGGGGTTTATTGTCCTGTAACCCAAATCACACAAGTGTCCCAACCTGTGGGATGCCAAGGGGCGTCCATGTGCAATCTCTCATGCTCATACCACGAGGCTGCTCGGCCTGTGCTTTGTAGCCTCGTGTCCAAAGTGCCGTTATCCTCCTTGCTTTACATCACCACTTCTGGACCACGGCCCCAGCAGCAACAGTGGATTTTTCATGGGGAGCCGTTATCAGTGCTGGATGAACCACATTTTCTGGTCTTCTCTCCCTTTTTATTCTTTGCCATGGGGCTTTTTGTTTGTAACTTTATGTTACAGAACATGCAGTACCTAATAGCTAATGCTATTAAGTATTATATAATAATGCTTCATTAGAAAAGTTCCTAGGGTCCCTAGGTACCTACCTAACTTAGAGGTCAATAGGAAAATCTGCATGTTAAATGTACATGTTTCACTAGACTGGACACCTGTACCATATTACCAAGTATTTCATCACAAGATTAGTGCTATTTTGCACTTTAGCTCTCATAAGGTATTCTTCAAGCATTTCAAGGAGCTAACACAGGTGCCAAGAGACAGTTTCTAAACCTAATACTGGAGCTTGCATTTTAATACAGTACATTATTATGGGGAAATATTCTCATTTAGCAGCCATCCACCATATGGTTACTTAGTTTCAAGCAGATTGTTCACCCCAAACCACCTTAATGCAAATAAATCTTGACATTCTCATAATATATTGGGACCTGCATCTGTCACCCTGCACCTGCCACTGTATGTATACTCCAACAAGAACGTGATTTATGGTTCTAAAATCCCAGTCATTACAAAATGGCACATGAATAGACACACCTTACCAACAGCATTGGAACAGATGGAAATTTAGCAGTCTCATAAACTTCAGATATTATTTCTGGATAATATTGTAGCTCTTTGAAGCTAGTTACAGAAAGGACAGTGCCGAGAATCACATCTGAAAACTGGTCCCTCACCAACCTGTTTGCTATTTTGATAACTGCAGCAGTCGGTAACACCTATGGGCTCATCACTGCATAAACAAAGCTTGGTACATAGCTTTTCAGGCCAAAGGGTAAAAGAACTCTTCTAAATATTTTTATTTTACAACTTAATTTAAAGATGTTCTTGGAATACTTGATTGTGTGTATCTGCAGCTCAGAGAGGACAGACCTACTATTTATTCCGCAATCAGTAGTGAAATACATTCATGGTGTGAAGAATGAAACAGATCTTGTTTTTAAGCCCATTTTAAAGCTTTTTAACCTTGCTTTTAAACTGCATATCCTTAAAGATAGGATAAATTTCAGCTAACCCTAGCAATCTAATATGAATGTGCATTTCTTTGTGGCCCTATGGCAAGTGAAGGACAATTCTCCTCCCCTTTTAACTTAAATTCAAAGATAACTATCTCTAAATAAGTAGAGAGGACCTTGTTAACCTATTTATCAAAATCTTATCATGTAAAGGAAGATAAGATGAATCTCAAGACTTTTATAAAACTTAAGATTAGGTATTAGCATATCTTGTTCATTTTAAATTAATCATTCATTGTCTGTTTGCCCTAGTAGTCTTCCTCTCCTTCATGACCAACTGAAGTTGTGTAACTGCATCTCTAATGTGTGAGAATTTTAAGCAGAGATTAAAAATTTTAAGCATCCAAAATACAGGTTGTCTTTGATTGTGCTTTACATTTACACCGCGAGTTTGAAGATGGCACCTGAACTGCCCAGAAATGCTCTACAGCAACTTGCTCTGCTGGGGTCTTTCCTTCACGGGACTTTCCTGGTGAGCCCCTGCCCGCTGGCCTCAGCAGCACCAAGACCCCCAAGCTTGAGAGGCTCCAGGTTCCTCAGCGCTTGGGCTCTGGGACCGCACAGGATTAAACATCACAGCTAAACTCACTGCTGCTTCAGCAAATTGCTTGGGTACGTAACTAAAGCTCATATACTCTACTCTTTGTATCTACACTGGTCCTTGGCAGCTTCATTCTCTCCCAAACCACAAAGCCAAGGGGTCCCAAACACCCCAACTATCAGGCTCTTCCATAGGCTGCCAAGCTGCAGATTGTGAAACAAGAATCCTCTGGATTCCCAGAGTGGATATGTGACTAAATATTGAGGAATTGTGGCTCCCTGTTCTCACAGCTTTTTCCACCGATGCAGAATTTGCTTTTGCAGCAAGCTTGCTGAAGCAGACAACTTGCACCGACAGATGTTGTTAGATACAACACTAGAAATCTCACAGCCCACCACAGTTTGTGTCATGCCACTTGATTTTTGATTATTACCAGTTGTGCAAAACTGCACAAAATTATTTTCAAAAATGACTAATTTCTACTAATTTCAAAGATGCTTTTTTTGTTGTGTATATTTAAACTAAACATTTATGAATTTACTTTTATTTTTTATAGTTGTTTTTATATTAGTGTTTTTTACCTCTGTGACGAGCACTTTGTAACAAATGAGAGTTTTCCCTAGACAGTGGACAGCTGTCCCTAGACAGCTTTTTACAGTCTCTATATTTTATGAGAATTAATGATGTTCTAAGGTTGTGCTTTGAAGATATTTAACACGTAAAATCATTATCAAATTGATAGTGAATTCTCACTGTTCCCTAAAATTGCATGTGCTAAATTCAGTGTGTGAACGGTAACTGATCTTTCAGAACACACAGGAATAATCATTAAGATATGGGCCTAAATTCTGCCTTAATATATAGTAAAATGTCAGTATATTCACTGAAAACCCATATATTTAAATCAAGAAAGATTTTGGCCATTGCTAGATAAAAGAAATGCACTGTCCTGGAGAAGAAATAAGTTCCAAATTTAATTTATCTATTAAAATTGAGTTGGCTTAGGCAAAGTGAATATTCAGGCATCTAGTTCTCCCAAATGAGAGACAAAAGATATTATGCCAGTTTTATGCTTTCAAGTGAAAATATTTCATTAGTGTTCTTAGTTATTTAATGACAGATCCAAAGACTGTGGAAGTCTGCCACTTATTTTAATTGACTTGGTAACAAGTCATCCAGGATGATGAGAAAATAGTAATAGCAGTAAAAGATAGTAATAGTAAATAGAAAATATCTCAAAAATCTACCTCAATTATCCTTCCCCGCCTTGGAGCTCCTACAGTTAGAAGACTATTTTGCAGAAGTTATAAATATTTTAATATTTTTATAAATATGTTGCTGATAAATGAGCTTACCTATACAGATGAATATGCACACAGAAATAAGCATTCTTCAAACTTATTCTGGTTTTCCTTTGTTTGCTTGGTTTTTTTTTTTACTCCATTCATGGTATCGTCAAAAGTAAGGATATTCCTACTTAACTCTTCAGAACATCTCAAAAGGCATTTTACATATATCGTATTTCAACTGGAAACACGTCAGCCTGAAAGCTAGTGGGAAAGGCTGTAGAAAGAAAAAAATCTCATATTGTCAAGAAAAGAAAAGAAACTGTGCAAAGAAATTGTTGTAGGCTCAAACTGTATGAGAAAGCCATGTTTCTATAGACTGCCAACAATTGCATACAAATGGATTTATTTAACAAAACGACATCTGACATTAATCTTCTTTCTGAAAAAGCTTAAGGTTATCAGTTTTCATAATTTGCTGATAAAAAAAACTTGTGATATTTAGTTGTTTTCTTACAGTCCCACATTCTTGGAACACAGTACTGAGAGCGTGATGCTTGATTCATTTAAAGTCAAATTAAGTTTCTAATCTGAACAGCCAAAGAGAAAGGAGCTCGACAAAGGGCAAATCCAAAAAGCTAGCAAAAGGTTCAATTAAAATCACATTTTGCCTAATATCAGATCGTAGTTGCTGCAACACTGAATTATTGTTCAGGTCACAAAAAGGCTGCGCTTGCAACAAATGGGGTGTTATTATAGACTCATTATGTTATTTTATAATTATATTTTCCTTTATGCTTTGTTAAACAATGTAGCTTTTGGGTCGAGAGTAGAATTTGGTTTGTGAAACAGTTTTGCTTATGCCGTAGGAAGTCCTTTATCCCACACTGTAGGTATGAGCAGGGATCCAAATACACAGGAACCCCCGACGTGCCCTTGGAGTGAGGAGAATGAGACAGAATCACTCAACAAGCAAGCAGCAGAAATGGCAACAGATTCAGAAAACCTGCCCTACAAGGAGTGCGTGGAAGAACCAGGATGATTTAGCCTAAATGAAAGAAAACTGAGAGATTATGCATGTTTTTCTGGCTTGTATCCTAAAGGTTGCCAAAAAGAGGCAGGAAGTAACTTTTCCTGCTTCCCTTGATGTACAGGATGAGAAGTGACAGGATTTAATTTCAGGAAGGGAGATATAAGTTAGATATTTATAAACTTTTCTAGCAGAAGGGATAGGGAAGCACTGCAATAGATTGCCTTAGGAAGGCTGTGGAGAAAGCACCATTGGAGATCTTTAAGAACCAAGCAGCTGCCAGAAGCACTGGAGGAAAAATTGATCAAGAGTATTGGCTCTGGAGGATCAACCTGATGAGCTCCTCACATCCTTCCCAGGGGAATTTGATACTGTAGATAGTTACCCTTTAACCTGACCCTCACGATCCCTATCCCTAAATGTTTATTAGGGGGAGCGGGGATTTATACAAAATATATTCTTTTTACTATGTATCAGGAAAAAGAAAAGAGGTGTTCAAGTGTAAGTCTGAGTAACTGGCTGTATTCTCTATTATGTGAAAATAGGAAAAGGTAAGAAATCAGAACAGTGGAAAATAAAGTGGCAACTTACAGCCATTTTTTCCATACTCTTTGAGTGTACGTTTTATCATAGGGAATACATAAGGCAGAATTTCCCATCTCTTAGAAGAATCATATCCCTATTCTTATTCAAATTAAAAAGAAATTCATCAGTCTGCATTTGAACCACACTAGCCCAGTCTCTTTTTAGACATTCAATAGCAGTATATACAGCCATCCATAAGTTCCACGTAGCCAGCTGAATGACAAAAAAGATGTGACGCAGGGGACTGTTCATTATGCTAATCAACTAAATTATAAAGAAAAGTCTATCAATTTCACTTCTTTTTTCAATACAGACCAGAGAAACTACATATTTGCATTCGTTTACTTCTTTTTTCCCTGGAAATATTAAAGCACTTTTAGAAATTTTAATTTTCCTCACCACAGTCTGGTAAGGCAGCAAAATGTTACGGTGACCTACTGAAACCACAAGAAAAGACAATGACAAAGACTAAGCCATTTTCATCCAAAGAAAAATGACAATTATTAGAACAGGTCAAACAACATTAAAATGGAATGATCTTTTTTATTCACTAGACTCTGCTTTGGCTTTAACCATCATAGCATCATGACTGCTTATTTACATAAGAATGACACTACAGTAACACCACTCCTTTCCAACAACTGATGGAAATAAAATGAGAATCTGGGCCATCAAATATGTTTTTTTACTTTTATTGTCATTTTTCCTTTTTTGCTATTATAACATAACAGAATATTTTAGGTATACATACTTCCTAATAGTGTCTGATCAGATTCTGATCAGTGAATGCTTCCCAAGCATTCACTTTGCTGAAGCTCAAAGTCAAATGCCTCTCTAGAGAGAGACTCAATGGAAATGTTAAGAGGTCAGCTGCGAAATCTGTATTTCACATTTTAAACTGCACGTGGAAGTGGTATTATTTGTGCAATAATGTAGTAGGCTGGATCTCCATTTGAAGGGGTAACAATACAGAAACCTCATTGCGCTAGTCCTGTCTTCCACTAATGTAATTATTTCGTTAAATAAGGAACCCAATTCTTTAGTTAAAATGAAGGGAAAGGATTTTCAGATTTAATTGTTGTCCACCTGGACATATTTAGAAAAACAACTACGGATAGCATAAGCTGAATAGAAATCACATTACTAAGCAATCTTTGCAGAGACAGTGATTTGCCGGTTTGACTTCTTTGGTTGTCTCATTAGATTCTGCAGAGAAGGTGAATCACCATAGTGAATGTTTGCATAAATGTGCTCCATTGCTAACTGGGATGCTGTATCATCAGTCTAGACATACAGCGTGTTCTGAATTACACAGTAGAAAAAGCTCCCTCAAAGCAGTTTTCAGGGTTTCTCTTGAATAAGGTTGTAGAAATGAAGCGGTATCAGCCACAGGTTCTTTTTAGTGAATTCTGGTGAATCAATCTCTGCTAAGCTTCCATTTGTCTGACTTCGATATCCTTTTGTCTCTTAAACAATTTTAAAACTCTATTAGGTTCCTGAATTACTCTTGCTAGACATTTCATTTACCTATTAGAACACAGAAATTAAACACAAGATAAAAGATCTGTTAGTCATTAGAAAGGTCTAATTATTCTTCGTCATTCAGGCATGTTCTCAGGGAATGTTTTTGGATGTTTTGACAACTCCAACTCCAAATTACAGTGATACCAGCTCTTTGGAAAACACTTTGCTAGAGCAGGTAACAATGTTAACATTTCTGTTGATAATTTAAGATAGATATGTTTTCTAAACTATGCCTGAGTTTCCTCAGACTCAGCCCATCGCATCCTGTCCTCTGTCTTGACTAACTCGGATCCATTATGCTCCATCCGATGCATTAAGCCCCTCAGACAGCTGCGGATTAGGACACATCTGCCAGAGACAGGATCAGATCCTGGGTCCTGTCACAACCAAGCACCTCATGTGCATCTGGCAGAACACATACAGTAGGCTTTGTCCATCTTTAATATGTATTGTTATTAGATGCTGTTATCAGATTGGTGACTGTCAGCGTGTTCTCACCTGGGTGTAGTTAAGTAAATATGTCCCAAAGGTCTTAAGTTTGCGTCAGTGAAAATTTTCCAAATGAAAAGCACTGTAACTGAATTTTATCCATATATTCCTTCACAAAAGAAAACCTAACAAATCAACAGAAGCGAATTAAATATATTTTTTTTTTAAAAAAAAAAGTTTTGTTTCTAAGAACTATACCTTTGAGAGTAATGGTGCTTGCTATTTCATTTCTGAATGCTTCATTACTGGTTGTCTTGCTTTTTTTTTTTATATATTGAGGGGTCCAGAACAGTGCCCTGTTGTGACAGCCTCTAACACCTAATGGCCATCTAACTCCTCTGTGCATTCTGCTTATCTCCTCACAGCAGGAGCTATACACACTCTTTGCCTCAAGGGTCCTAGCAATCTGTCATTCTTTTTCACATATTTTCCTCATTTTTTCTAGCAAGACATTATGTGTCCTTACAAAATGCTGCACTGACTCCGTTGTAAACCAACGGTTCCTTGCTGAATGTCTTAAACAAACCCATCTTCCCGTTAGTACCAACACTGTTGTTACTTGCAGGTTACACTGCGGCTGCAATACCACACCTCAGCTTCATCCCCTTGGCCACTCCAATAACACATAACAAAAATCTGGTAAGAAGAAGTACAAACTAATCACAGAAAATTCATTACACCCAATTTATTGCAGTAGAGAACGTTATGATTGTAGCACTGGTGACTGGTAGGTGAGCTACTTTGTAAATGGAATTACAGAAAAGATGTTGTTTTCTCTAGCACGTGATCAGGCCAGTCTGGGAAAGGCAGAGTATCCTGAAGCAAAGGGAGAAGAGTGGGAATCCTCCTCCTTTTCTATCAACAGGAGAGCTTATAGCAAAGCAGACACAGGGGCTTAGTAGGTTTATCCTTCTTCCCTATATTGTGATTTTAATGACTAGATTTCCATGCTACCGAATCATTCCCTCTTCTGTATATTCAGATTTCATGAAGAACTCTTGAAGGGCATGAACAGACCCTTGAATACCAAAATGTCCCTATTGAAATAAAACCTCATTGACTTTACCATGTTCAGGAAATAACATTCCATTTCATATCCAATATCAAGTGATTTCTGGTGTATTTTCTACATTTTGAGTATGATCATCATGTTTGAAGGGCACTAATAATCTAAAAAGTAATGTTATGAAAGGAACCTCAAGTGGCATTGCATGTTTTCATCTTTAATTGTCTCATTAATCTCCCTAATGAAAGTTGTTTATTTTGGTGCACTAGGAAGACCATGCTGTTAGTTGTCCTAAAACTCCCTGTAGCTGTTTTTGTGTTTCTGAGGCCTTCATTCCTAGTGATTCAACTCATTTTTCAGTGGTAGTAATAAAGCAGTTTGCATCTTGCTGTGTGACATTAACAAAAGTTGAAAAGAACTTTATCAAGGTTTTTATTATGCTAACATATCCAGAAAATCCTATGAGACACTCAGCATAGTACCTATATTTTATACCTTTGAATTCACACAAATGTTACTGCTGTATGTGTTAACTCTCATAAGTTAACTGAACTTTGGAGTAGTCCTTGATAGAGAAGCATTCAGCCCGCTGGGGATCTGGCCCTGGCACAACACTCCAGTGTTTGCATTGACAGGGATGTAAGCACGGTTTGCAAACTTTATAATTTGTGATAATAATATATAATCTGCTTTAAAACAACAAACTTGAGGAAGGCTTTAAAATGCACAGGCAACATATCCTACTTGAATGTATATCCTAGAATATTTAAGTGATTTTTCAATTTTTGAGGGGAATTGACCAAGTGAAAACCCAAAGAGTCAGAAAGATTTTAAATAGTTCATTTAAAAAAACCTAAAATAACTAAGAATGTGGTTACCATTTGCATTCAGTTCCAAGCTCTGCCATTCCTTGATGAATTACTCTTTATATTGCTTTGGACACAGTCTAAAGCAGTGTAATTCATTGTGCTGTGCTGAAGGCGCTGGCATATCCCAGCACAAGAGCTCCTAATCTCCGAGTCAATATTCAGTTAATTTGGAAAAGGAAATCAGTTTGCCAAACAACAAACTGAGCATGAGGTGTGGAGACTTCGAAAACAGCAGTGAAAGAACAAATAGAGAAAGAAAAAAAAACAGGCAACAAAATGCCTGATTGAAAAGAGCAGGGGGTCAGGGAAAAGCTGTGTGAATAAAATCTGGAGACCTGGAGGTTGTATTCATGGAGTTTGATATCACAAGGGCATCACCATTTTTCCAGCTCACTCCAAGCCAGGTTGCTTCTCCAACACATGGCAGTGCACCTAGCATGGTAGAAAATACTTAGTTTGGCTACTTGTGTTTGCATACTATGTCCCATATATCTGTGTAGCAAGACAGTTTCTACTGTGCGGCACTGGTAAAATCTGCAGCCAAGTTTTGTCTGTTCTTTGTATTTTTAACAAGATCTAAAGACTGAATGAAAATACTCTAAAGTGAAACAAGGAAGCACAATGGTCATTTCCTTATTTTGTATTCCCTGCTTATCTAATCATCAAAAAATGAGGAATGATTTTTATTCTAAACCCACAAAGTCTGCATGTCCAGAAACTTGGAAAGTGGTTGCCGGTATTATTTTTATTTGTATAGCTATTGTATGTATGTATTGTTTGTATGTATTTTCTCAAATACATATATTTGGTTTTCTCTTCCATTCCTACTTCAGTGCCGACCACAGTCATATTGATAGAAAGATTGTTCCACTACAAACCTCAGTGAACAAATTTCAGGTATATTTGGATACTTTTAGAACTAACTGAAAAGTGAGGTGTAAATGTAACCTGAAGTTATGGATTTGAGCTTAGCTGCTTCACAGGGAAGGGGAGGTGGGCTATCACTGTCAGCACAAGAGAGTTGTCATATCACAAAGCACAGGGTCACATAGGACAGGGTTTCCTCACTGCCCCAGGATCCTTTGAGGGAATTTTCCCTCTTTACACGTTGAGGCCATGACTACAAACACCACAAACACCCTGTTCGATTCCCTGCTTCTGCTGTCTGCTTATACTCTCTCCTGCCCCAAACTAAAAATATTCTGTAATCTGTTTCTCCAACAGAAGCAAAAGCAAAATATTAAAGCCTTATATGAAGTTTCTCTGATCACAAGTGAAAGGCAATATCAACTACAGAGACTAATGACTTGTAATGAAGAAATATTCCCCCCACTTTTGTGGGGGATATAGTTTTTCCATCTTAACCAAGTAATCAGAAGAAATCCAGATATTTTATGGGGGGGGAGGGAAAAAAATTGAAATCAGCAGGTACCAGATAACCACTGTACTAACTAGGCAAGGTTTTCTTTCAAAATTCTGTCTATCCAACATAAATGGCCTAGCTCTTCTTTATATGGGTGTATTTATATTCTGGGCCTTGTAATACAGTGATATTACATATAACAGTATGGGGCAAGTATGTAAAAGTTTAAGGCAGGTATAGTTTTCAGGTGCCATTGGTCAGAATATATGGAAACAGGAAACAAAGTACAGGACTCCTCTGCTAACAGCACATCTGCTTCTCACCAGTCTGTCAGTTCTAGTTCCCGTATTCTTATTTTATCCCTGATCTCATTAATCTTGAATTCTCCTGCACACAGAGGCCTGGTCGAGCTCCAACAGAAGCAATGGGAAGCACTCGCTGCCAGACATTCCCTAGAGTTTGGAAGGGGGAGATCAGTCTTGCAAGACTGCCTGGAATCTGCCTCGTGTCCAAGTTCCTTAACGATGAAGTCGTGGCACTCTGAAGCGGTGGAAGTTGTGGCACAGGAGCATCTCACCTTTGATGTCACGTCCTGGCATGTGACTTTCTGATTCCTGAAAGATGTAGGAAACAGACGTGAAACAAAAACACCAGCTGTGTTAAATGGAGCTATGTTCCAGTTCAAATCCAACTCCTTGTCTCGTCTTTCCTATTGCTTTTCCAGATGGGCCCACCGATGTGTAGTGAGAAGAGTGCCAATGAAACATGCTTTGTTTCTGAGAAGAGTGATTTTGCTGCAGTGGCCACAGGAGCAGTCACTCCTGTTATTCATATTCTCAGTTATTGATAAATAAGATTAAATAAGTTGTGATCATTTTAAAATGTTTCCAAAATTCTCAGATCTTTATTAGTATATTAATTAGTACATAGAATTTCTCCAACAGCAATAGGAGACAATAAACTATTATAAAACGTTTTTATACGGAGTAAAATGTGGCAGCCATTGAACACAGAAATGTGGCAAAACAGCAATGAAACATCGCCTATTTCCTCCGCAAAATGATTTAGTTCACGAATGAAGAGAAGCTGATACATATCGAAAGCCTCATTCTCAGAAAGTAAAATAGCAATTTGGTTCTATAGAAACCCTAGTATCACAATGGGTTGAAAACAAAGCACAGTGTTTCTACAGAAACACTCTGTTCCTCTGGAAACCAAAATCCTCTGTAGAACCACGAGCATCAGGAATCTTGAATCACGTTAGAACACATTATGATGGGAATAGGTAACATTAGGCTATTTAGAGTTTGCAACATAAATGCAAACTTTGTTCTCCTTTAAAAGCCTTGCTTTCTCCTTTAAGAAAGTTTTAAGGAAATTCAAAAATTTTTGTAAGTATTATTGAAGTGAAAATCATCTAAAAGCAAGTGTCAAATGAAGACGATTGGGTTGAATGTCTGCTAGAAGTACATATTTTTAATATATCCTTTCTCCTATGGTGTTTGTCTTAGAGAAGGAAGTTCAAAAAATTCTGAGTTATGAGCTAAGAAGATTATGTCCATGTCTCTGACTCTGTTTGCTTTGTTTCTTGATGTAATTTTTTAGAGCTGGAGTCTTTCAAAAACATGTAAAAAACGAAGGCTTGGATCTTGTACATATTCTTTAAGACTCACTGCAATACGAATAAATAAATAAATATAGCAGGAAGAGGGCAGGGTGAGAAGGAGAGAGAAAAAAGTGGAAATAAAATTGATGCAAATTAATCACAAGTTTTCTAGAAAAAAATCAGGAAAAAGTCTCTAATAAATATTACATATCTAATCTAAGACAATCCATAACTCACTATATTGAAATGCTGAATTTAAAATAGCTTCCCAGCCTCATGTTAAGGTCTTCTCTGAGGTCCTGCCTCCAGAAAAGAGCAGCATAAATCCTCGACATTCCTTCCAGATGGGAAAGGAAAGAAAAGGCATGGAGGTACATGAGTTACATGGGAGCCATGGCATTCTTACTGCTGGGTAAATCCTGCTGTAGAGTCCATAAAACAGAAAATAGAAATGATTTTCAACTTTTATATTCAATTTCAAGAAGAGTAATAACTAACAAGTCTTGTTTGCTGAGGTCAAGCAGAAAAAAAAAAAAAAAGAAAAAGAAAAAAGTTTAGGCACCTACACACAGTTTTCCAGGACTATAGTAGGCAAAATAGGTTAAATGAACCATATAGGAAAATCATCAGAGGAAGAAGAATCCAAATGACTAAAGAAATCAGTTAGTGGCTCAAACATTGATATTACTTGTAGCAATCAAGCTTCAAAAAGTAACACAGAGCTCCCTGGATTTCCATAAGCAGCATTGGCAGAGCTACGTGACAGAGGAATAAGCATCTGAGAAAGTAGCAAACATTCACATTGACTTCCTGCCAAGGGTAAAATCTAATCCATCATATTGTAGAAGATAATGATTGTTCAGAAGGTAGAAAAATAATCACACATCATATATGAGTTATCGCAAAAGAACCTGTTAGGGCACAATTATCTGAATCACTGATTCCTTGCTGGCATAATTGCAGCCTTCTCATAAGGTCTGTCAGTAACATAACAGGATGACCTGGTCTCTAAAAACAAACTTATTGCTGAAAGTAATAAGACATAGAAAAGTCATACACAGACTAATAAAGTGCAGAGCACTTTGATGGATTTTTCAGTTTTTAACTCAAGTAAATTACTCTTAAATTATGGAATAAGAAGAAAACTTGCAGCTTCTGTGCTCAAGGATAATGTAGTAAAAAAAAAATCTGAAATTCATTTTTACTTAGCAGTAACATCAAATTTTGACAGACAGAGCTGACTGCCATACTCACAGAGTGCTGTTTCCTGTGCAAAATGGTATTCCAGGAACACGGATGGCAGAACTCGAGGATTTCACAGTAGAGAATGTCACTACATCTAACCCAGCTATGTTCACACTACCTTACACAAGCTGTGTATGTACCAAATAGGACAATAAATGGCTTTTCACATAGTGAGCAGGATGCAGAAACTTAAACTCAAGTGATAGAAGTCTCCAAATCCATTATTCACATGAAAACACATGACAAGTTTCAAAGGTATGACCTATAATGTACCCTGTAAAAGAGACAAGAAACAGAAACAGAAATGCTCAAACATTGGGCTCCATGTGGCAGTAACAGATGACGAGCCATGTGGCCTAGGAATTCTCTTAAAGAGTAACATTCACTTCCTAAATCTTAAGGAAAGGAGACAAATGTAGATCTTTTTGGAGAGCAACCATCATAAACCAGCAAATACAGTTCCTGTCTACGGACTGAAAAAGGAGTCAACACCACAAAAGAGCAGACTGTTTTCCTGAAGCTGTAAAAATGCAAGGAAAACACAAAAATCCTTATCAGCACTTCAGTCAATGCTTTGGTGTGTGGTGTTTTTCCAGCAGAAATCTCTGTGGGAAAAGTCCCTCACTCTCTAAAACTAGAAATTAATCTCAAATAGTCAAAACTGGTCGCTTTCTAATGCAAAGATGCAAAAAAACAAGACCTAAGTATAGACAAATTATTATTTGCATTCAAAAATTGATTTAACATAAAATTTAATGTGTTTTAATTAACACATTAAAAACCTAATTTCCAGGAGATATGGCAATGCTTAAAGGCTGCATAACAAAATCATACAGGTTGTGATTATATAAATGCAATCTTATAGATCCCTATACAGATCCCTATACAGAACTCAACATACTTATAACAGTCCTTTTTTAAAATGATGAATTGAATGTGTGGAACCACACTGTAAATGGGATGGGAATGCAAAACATCTTTGTATTACAGATTATTAACAAAAATATTAATTAGCCCTACAAAATTTGTCTTTGTCTATCAGGCAAGCTGAAATTTCATCAAACTATTTTTGCTGGTGAATAACAAGAACAATCTGTGAGTGTAGAATGTATATGAATAGTTAATGTCATGGCCGGTGGTTATTGAAACCCAGCCAACAGATTTCCTGTATATTAATGGAAGAACTTGCTAGCTGAGGTAGGACCGCTTCCCTAAACACCGTATGTCTAAAGAAAGGAAGTGGTCACCGCAGCAACAGGCAAAAAGAAAATACATTAGGACACAATGAGTATTGTACCTATTCTCCCCATCTCAAAATTAACCCAAATGATTTGCTAAAAGGCAAAGTTCAGAAGTCAATCCAGAACTGCAGAGTTATCCTTCATAGTTTCATTCTGCTCATTACTGTAACCATACACAAGAAGTTCTTGAGGTCAAACCAGTATTTTGTATTTTACAGACTGGACAACTGGGTGGTGAGAAATCTTATGGAATTCAACAAGGGCAAGTGCAGAGTCCTGCCCCTGGGGAGGAATAACCCTAGACATGCCTACAGGCTGGGGACCGACCTCCTGGAGAGCAGCCCCGCAGAGAGGGACCTGGGCGTCATGGTGGACGACAAGTTGACCATGAGGCAGCAGTGTGCCCTCGTGGCCAAGAAGGCCAATGGGATCCTGGGGTGCATTAAGCAGAGCGTCTCCAGCAGGTCGAGGGAGGTGATTCTGCCCCTCTCCTCAGCCCTGGTGAGGCCGCACCTCGAGTACTGTGTGCAGTTCTGGGCTCCCCAGTGCAGGAGGGATGTGGAGCTGCTAGAGAGAGTCCAGCGCAGGGCCACAAAGATGATTAGGGGCCTGGAGCAAAGGCTGAGAGAGCTGGGCCTCTTCAGCCTGGAGAAGAGAAGGCTGAGAGGGGACCTGATCAATGGCTGTAAGTACCTCAACGGAGGGAGTGAGGAGGATGGGGCTGGCCTCTTCTCAGTGGTGGCTGCTGATAGGACTAGAGGAAATGGCCACAAACTGAAGCATCAAAAGTTCCATAGGAACTTAAGGAAAAATTTCTTATCAGTGAGCGTGACAGGTTGCCAATAGAGGTGGTGGAGTCTCCTTCTCTGGACATCTTCAAAACTCGGACTCAATCCACATGCCCTAGGTGACCCTGCCTGTGCAGGGCGTTGGATTAGATGATCTCCAAAGCTTTCTTCCAACCTCAAGGGTTCTATGTTTCTATGATTTCAAGCAGCAGTAGCAGCACTTTACACGTCTTTGTCTCAGATAGCTTTCAAGCATCCTCTGGTACATTGCTTTATACTTTATGTAGGAAGAAGAATTTGTTGAGCGAAGGAAGAGAACCATCTAAGGAAAAGAAGAATGAAACTGAGTTAAAAAATGTGGACAAAGAACAAAAAAACACGGGACTGGAACACCTGCCGTATGAGGAAAGGTTAAACAAGCTCGGCCTGTTTATCCTAGAGAAGAGAAGGATGAGAAGGAATCTAATCAACATATAAAAATTCCTCAGGTATGATTATAGGGAGGAAGAGGCTAAACTATTTTCCATAGTGGCTGGTGATAGGATGAGGGGCAATGGCTTTAGCTGATGCATAGGAGGTTTCATCTCAGGGTGAGGAAGAACTTCTTTCTTGTGAAGGTGACGGAGCCCTGGAAGAGGCTGCCCAGAGAGGTTGTGGAGTCTCCTGCTCTGGAGATCTTCCAAACCTGCCTGGCTGCCACCCTGTGCTCCGTGCTCTGGGTGTCCCTGCTGGAGCAGGGAGGTTGGACTAGGTGATCTCTAGAGGTCGCTTCCAACCCTGAAGATTCTGTGATTCTGTGAGTGAGATCTATCGGTCTGTTGAAGAAAAATCTGCAGAATAGCACCACTATTTTGGGGAATAAAATCTAGCCTGGACATACATAATGGCCGTCAGAGATTATTATGGCCTTGAGAGAAGTAGGCAACTCAGTAGGTTCTTTATAACAATGAATAGAGAAGGAAAAGCTATTTAAAGTCAGGGGTTTTATATTTGTTTAACAATTGAAACCATTGGGAATGTGGAGAGCTTAAAATATTGCTTTAATATCTCTCCGGCTGTGGATTTTTCTGTTGAGATGGAAAATACTAATATCACCTTATATGTGTGCAGCTGCCCTTGTCCCTGAAGATCCTAGAACATCTGCAAGCTATTCATTAAAAAAAGTACATTCACTCAATCATAGATCTGACTGCAGCAGTCATATTTGGATTTGATTGGGTTTAGTCACTAATAGGAAGCCAGTTAGAACAAGGATATTCTGGACACTAGTAGCTATGCAAAAACTCTGTACTTAATGTGTAGGATTAGATGACCTTTAATTTCAACATCTTACTTATTCCATAGCTGTATTTGAAAAAGAAGTGGCACCATAAAGGAAACAAAGGGGAGTCTTTACTGGGAGAGTAGAGGATGCAGATTATAGTGTATCTATTTGAAAGTAATTTTTGATCTGAATATTCCTAAACAAGAAATGCAAAATCTCTCCGAGGGACTGATATAAGATTATAAAGCATTGGAACTGGAACCGGAACTTAAAGCACAGGAGGAATGCCCAAGAAACCACTCAATAAATCTGTGAAAGGCTCACTCCAGAGCAATTGCATGAAGGCTGTTTGCTAAATAACTGGGTAGGAATACAAAAATAACAAATAAGTTCTTACTGAACCCAGATCTTTCCTGCAGACCTATGTCCACTGTACTTAAAAAGTGATCTGGCTTTAATGGAATGTAGGTAGGAAATTAAGGCCTGGAAATTGGTAGATATTCAACACTCAAACTTTCTCCTCCGTATTTGTTACAACAAGTTTGAAAGGAGGATTGACTCTCCATTTAAGATGTTGCCCCTAAATGTTCTCTGTTTTAGCTGACCTTCTCCTTCCTCTCTAATAGCAGTGGAATAGAATGCACTGAAGGCCCTATAATTACATAAAACAGGTATATTTTGCACTGCATGTGGAAGGAAAATCTCCTAAATGGGATGTCATCTTGGTACGAATGAGCAACCAGAAGTGTGGGAAGAAGACTAGATCGCTAACTGGGAGTAATCTGATTAATGGATTCCAGCAATCCCAACCCGGTTGGTCTAAATAAGCAACCTGCCATGGAATTCAGGATGTGAACAGAACTGGAGCAGAGTTATCTTGTAAATGCATCAGAAACATAGTGACAAAAGGGTAATAAGCAGTGAACAAAATGAAAATAATTGCTTGCCCCGAATATTTCAAATAAGATGACTAAAGTATCATAAAAGTAGGTCAAAAGGCAGACACATGGTATAATGGATATTGTTTGTCTTTTGACTTTGACCAGCTGCGGCATGTGTCGAGCTCGCCCCTAGCACTCCAAATAGTCCCAAACACACCAAGGTGATTTCAGTTCATAGTGAAGGGATCTCTTTCTCATATCCGTCTCCCACCACAGTATTTGGCTATTCTGCCAAATTTCCTCAAATTTGTCCTCTTTATGTACTCTTGTTTACATCAGCTCTGCTCCTACTTGCTCTGTTCTTTCATCTATCCAGATTTTCCTCAGCCTTATCACAGAATCACAGAATGGTTGAGGCTGGAAGGAACCTCTAGAGACCATCTAGTCCAACCCCCCTGCTCCAGCAGGGACACCCAGAGCACGGGGCACAGGGTGGCAGCCAGGCGGGTTTGGAAGATCTCCAGAGAAGGAGACTCCACAGCCTCTCTGGGCAGCCTCTTCCAGGGCTCTGCCACCCTCACAGCAAAGCTCTTCCTCACATGGACATGGAACTGCCTGTGTTTCAATTTGAAACCATTACCCCTTGTCCTATCTCAGCTCTTCCTTTAATCCTAGGGTTTTCACACACCACTCTGATGTGAGGGCTGCTACAGGACCCTTTTCTTCCTCAGACCTTGTGTTTCAGATAGGAAGCAGGAAAGAGAAAAGAAAATGCAGTCAAGTCAAATGGAGTCTTAACTTTGGCAGACAAGTCACATAATTAAGACCTGATTATGGACCTTTCCCAGAAGGCTACATAGCAGTATATTTTAATTACATAGCAGTACATTTCAATTGCTTTAACAGGGTACCCCACTGCAAATTCTGAAAATAGAGACATTCAGAACATGAGAAAACTCAACATGGAACCCAAAGAGGAAAAAAAATATCAATGATTAGAGGAAGTTATACTCATCCAAGTATAACCTAAAAATGCCAACTTAATGTAACCAGTATAGCTGCATTCTGCCGGAGTATATTCTTAAGCAAGTAAGTTACATGAAGTGCCATGTCATCTGCTCAGCCGTTAACTGGGACAGCCTGGAGTGACAGCTTAAATATCAGTACTGCTAATTCTTGTTCTACAAGTTATTCCAGCAGACTTAAATTGTTTAAGTCAAAACACGAGGCTTGCTCCAAAATCTAGGCAAGGTTACAAAAAACCTTGTTCCAATTATCTACCCTTCAGCTGTCAAACAAAAACGCTACCAAAAGCAAGGTCTACAATTGCTATCAAAATCTGTGCCATTAAAAACTGCAAGGGTAAAGATATCATAAAATGATTGGAATCTAAGATGAAAGAAAATGAACAGTTTGTTTTTTGTGATGCGTTTAGGCAGTATAAATTCAAACGTATGCTTTGTAAGTGATATTTTTCTAGAGCTTTCCTATTTTAACAAGAATGTTTCTAATAAATCCTCACATCAGAGGATTCAGCTTGGTACAATACAATAACTGAGGCAACCATGGCAATAATAGCAACACATGAAGTGCAACATATGAAGTTTGACAGAGTCATATTTCTTTGTTTCTTTTTTAATTGCCGGTGATCACCATCAGGAGACTGTTTCATTTTGCTGTCATAAGTAACAAAAAAAAAAAGAAACTAAGAAATATTCCTGTGTATAGAGCACTATCCCCAAATTACTAGACCATAGAGTATTATTTTAATGATGCAGTAGCAATGATTATAAAGGAAGACTAAATGCTAATGATGTCACAGCAGTGCTACAAATTATCACGAGCTTCTAGAAAAACACATAAGCAGGAAGCTTTAGAAAAGAGATTATTTCTTTTGCATTATGTTTTGTGTTCATTAAAGAACGACACACACAAGGATTAAATGCCAGTTGTCACAGTAACGGGGCTAATGGCATCCTTGTCCCCTTCCTGCACGCTCTCAGAGCGCTACCCTTAGTTTTCAGACCCCTACTCCCACCTCTTACAGGATAAAGTTTTAATGTTTTTCACTTTAGACCAGGTCCCAGCCTATCCTGTCACTGAGGAGTTTACCTGGCAGAGCAAATTAATTCAAGCATGTTCTGCTCTTCTCTTCAGTGATCTGATAACTTCTTAAGAACAGTTTTCAATGTAAAGTAGGAAAAAAAGTGTTTAAAACCAGCAGTCTGGCTCTATGCCCGTACTATGCCAGGATTTGTCATCTCTTGCCAGTAAATTAGGTAGGTACCTTCAAAATCCTCAGGCTGATCTTTATGCCTCAGTATAATTTTCACAATCAAAAATCCCTTTCAGGCTCTTTTCTTAAATGCTGTTTTTCTCTTATTGCTGATGTTTTAGGGATTTTCATAGGCTAGATTGTTTCCCAGAGACTTCCATATATTTGCTGAGGGGTGGCTCACAGTGAGCTGTTCTTTTTCTTTCTAACAGAAAGAAATAAACTGTAAAATAAATTGGTATATTCACATTATAAACATCCAGACAGATTAATATGTAGAACATAATTGCTACACTATTTAGAGCTGCTATGAATCCATCCTTTCTCCAAAAAAGCTGATTTCCACGCTAAAGGAAGAGTATTTGTGAGTATGTTTCTTACAAGAACCACGCTGATCTTAGTGCAAGAAAACGATGTTCGTACCACAACCAAACCTGTCACCTGGGATTGTCAAGGAACCCTGTAAATAAAAGCTGCTGTTAAAGTTAATGCATTTACACAAATGCGTTTAGTTCTTACAGGTCATCACATGTCACACTACCAAAAAAATCACATCTTAAAGAATTAAAGTGACAAGTTTCTCAGAACATTGCCCAGTAGGCACATAATTATTTGCCACTTACATTCCACCTCAGCTATATTACCTCCCTCAGCCTCACCTCTTCTACTTTGTTCTGGACGTGCTAATTATACACCACTGGTTCAATGTGGTTAGAAGTTTACCAAACTCTCAGGATTTGGTATGCTAAAAGAATGCTACTTACTTAGGACTTCTTTAAAAATGCCGTATTGCGGCATCTTGGTGGAACAGAATATGATCAAAACGTGAGTGTCGCATTTTGATACTGTCAGAATAACCGTGTGCTTCACAAGTACTACGGGTAAAAGCGCGACAGCCGCTTCTGCCAAACTCTGCCGTTCCCTACACGCTCTTGCTCCTAGCCAGGCACTTTCCGAGTAAATTCTCCTCGTTTTTGTAAAGCTCTCAATGGTTTGTCTTGTCTTGTTTGGCATTCAGGCCCTGCCCTCCTCTGCTTCCCTCTCTCCGGCAGCAACGTGATTTTAGCACCCCGCTCGTCTGAATGTATAGGCTGGTTTGAAAGCGCGTTCTTCTTCCTCCAGCTGCTGTAATGTAGAGGATTCCTCTAAACATCCTGCACAAAACTTTCCATGACTCTGGATGTATTCCCCCTTACTCTCCACTTGTTTCAAATTCTGTCAATCGCCACTTATCTAAAGCCAATAAACAAAATGTTTGGGCCTTATAAGCCGAGTTCTAGTGAAGAGGTGATGCGGATCAGAAAAAGCAAACAGAAAATGAGATATTTAAGGATGCCTCAGGAGGCTAAAAACACAGCTCTGGCTAATTGCTATGGGAATTTTCCACTTTAAAAAAAAATATATGAAATGTTAGGATTGTTTATCTCTGTTTTTTTGTTGGTCCCCATAGGGAATGGAAGTGGCGCTTGGGGATGACCCATTGCCGCTGGAAAAGGATGGCACGCGGTGGTCATGAGGAGACTCGGGCGCTGAGAAGTCACCCCGGGTTTTCCACACGAGCACGGGGCGCCTCGCGGCTCCCCGGGCCGGGCTGTGGCGCTGCCGCTCCCGCTCCCGCTCCCGTCCCGCCGCCTTCCCGCCCTTCCCGCCGCGCGCGGCCGTTGGCGTCGCCGGGCAACGGGGGAAGCCGCAGGGCGGCCGCGGGAGGCGGCGGGAGCCGCGGCGCGATGGGAGCGCGGCCGTGGCGGCGGCGGTGACAGCGGGGACCGCGGGGACCGCGGGGCCGGGCCCGGCCGAGGCCGCCCCGCGCAGCGAGAGGGGCGCGCAGGTAACGGCCGCGGGCGGGGGGGAAGGTGCCCGCAGCGCCCGGTGTCCCCTGGGTGCCAGTCCCCCCTAGTGCCAGCTCTGAGCCCTGTGCCAGTGTCCCCTGGGTGCCTGTCCCCCATAGTGCCAGCGCTGCCCCCTGTGCCAGTGTCCCCTGGGTGCCTGTCCCCCCTAGTGCCAGCGCTGCCCCCTGTGTCAGTGTCCCCTGGGTGCCTGTCCCCCCTAGTGCCAGCTCTGAGCCCTGTGCCAGTGTCCCCTGGGTGCCTGTCCCCCCTAGTGCCAGCACTGCCCCCTGTGCCAGTGTCCCCTGGGTGCCTGTCCCCTATGGTGACAACGCTGCCCTGTGCTAGTGTCACCTCTGGTGCTTGTTTCCTACAATGCCAGTGCTGCCCTTGTGCCATTGTCACTTTGGGTGATCGTCCCCTCTAGTGTCAGTACTGCCCTGTGCCAGTGTCACTCAGCTGGTTGTTCCCGATACACCCACAACTGCCCTTGCACCGGCGTCACCTTGGGTGCCTGTCCTAGGCACAATCCTGTGCCGGTGCCACCTCGAGTGCTGTCCCCGGGGGTGTCAGCACTGCCCCAGGGCCCGTGTCACGCTCTGCTCTCTGGGACCCAGTGTAACCACGGGTCTATGACGCATTTGGAAGGTTTAGTGGCTTTGAGAGTCATGGCAAGTCCTTGGCATAGCTGGATATGATCCAAACCAAACCATTCCTCGTGGAGAACCAGGTTGTCCTCGAGGCCGCAGCGCCTGTGGGATCTCGCCGCACACCGAGTGCAAGAACGGAGCATCTCCATCCCACCCATCCCAGCCCGGCACCTGCGGCTGCCTCTCCCTGCTCCCGTTGTTTGCACTTGTGGAATTGCACAAGCGGGAGGGAAAGCCCAGGGCTGTCCAGCCCTCACTAAGCTGCGTTACTTGTTTCTGTTGTTTTGACAGGTCAAAAGGCTATGGAGCAGAGCAAGGGAGTGTTTCAGGGGCAAACTCTGCCTACGTAAGTACTGACTTATCAACCAGGAGGTAACAAACAGTGGAACTGAATATGTCGGTTTATTAAAAGTGTGAAACACGAAATATTATTTCAGAAGCAAACACGATTCTTTGTTCGTTTCTTCCGAGAGGTTACTGATAACTAGGATAACACAGCTCATTCTTTTAGTTAATACTCCTGTGACTGCCTGTATTTTTATTTCTTAAAATATGTATACCTGAACAAACATTAAAAAATGAAAGCCAAGTGGGATTTTATTAAAGTGCTAACTATTTGAAATGTTTTTCAAAAATTGTCAAAGTTGCTAGGCTACAGCAGTGTAAGCTTACATACCACGGCTTTTAAAATCTCAAAAATCTCAAAACCAAGCCTGTTAATTGTTAGAGCCATAGTCTTAGTTTACGCATTGCTCTTACCAGGTGTTAAGTAATGCACTTTTCATTTGCAACACAATCATCTTTTTCAACACAATCCAAGCTCGGTTCTTCCCCACTATTACTAATCTAAAAAAAAAATATATTAGCACAGCACAAACCCATTTTTAAGAAATATAGATACAGGCCTGATCTGAATCTCCCTGAATACAGCTTTATGGTTGAAATCAGTGATTGATTGCCTCATTGAAACAATTGATCAGGTCAGAGAGGTTTAGGAATGGCAGGATCTTGCTCTATATGTGTAGGCACTACTGAAAGTTTAAGTCAGATGGCTTTGCAGAACTCAACTGTTCCCCTTCCTCACTTGCCTGCTGCAGGAGTTGGTGTTCCAGGACCACAGCAAAATACAGAGCACTTCTTTATATAATCAGCCAGATAGAATGATTTATCATAATTGTATAAATAAGCTTGCTGCATATTTTCATGGTAAAAAAACTCTTAAATCATTATTAACCTGGGGCAGTCCTAGCTAACACGACACATATTAAGTGTAAAAGTCTCTCTTCATAGAAACACACATATTCAAATATGTGTGTTGAGTCACACCATAAACAGGGTTTTTATATGTTTTGAATATACATATTCTGTTGTACTAAAGATTAATGCATGCACTTTTCATTATAGACAAAAATGTAACTGCAAAAATACTATATTCAGGACAATGTGGCACTTATTTTTCAACTTTAAGAAGCCTTCTTTTTGTTAGCAGTATGACTGGTAAATATAGTCATATAAAAGCTTGAATTTTAAAAAAATGAAGATAGTTCTTCTTTGTATACTTTTAAGTAGATCCAAAAGCTATTTTAAGAGACATCTTCTTGGCCTCAATTGTAACTGACATATGTGAAATTCCAGGCCATTGGAGAGGAATCTAGAGAGTGATTCCTTTCATCATCAAAAGAGTATTCAGATAGCTATTAATTTCCATTAATTGTACAAAAAAAAAATCTAGAAGGTGAATTTAGAATATGTATCTCATGGCAGAAGATACTAGTTTCCATCTGTGCTGGATAATGCAAATCCTTTAAAGTTTGTGAAGCTGGCTGAATAATGGTCAGAGATAGAATGATAATTATTTCTGTGCTGTGAAGACTCATAAATTACAAATTATCCATCCACGGATGTGTATGGCTGAAAAAAGTGAGTAAAATTGTTAAACGAGTTAGATGTATTTCATATAAGGGAACTATGGGGCAGAAGATTCTAATGGAATATTGTATCACGACCAGTTTATAACCCCTCTTTTTAAAGCAAACCTTTAGAAGGAAATAGCACTGGGTCTCGAATGTGGGTTAAAGATCAAAACCTAAATGAATGTACTGTGTAAGATGGAAATCTTTGCTTAAATTGCTCTGCATAGGTTTAACATGCTTGCATAGATATATTCATATGTGCTTTCCTATTTGTCTGCAAACCTACAAACAAAACAGAGAAGGCATGAAACAGATGCTGACAGTCTGAACTAAGCATTTCTAAAAAATTCAGGTTCTAAAGTACAGTTTATTCTAAAGGCTACCAAAAAAAAGAATATTCCTGTGCCTCTTAAGAAACATTCAGAAAAATACAGATGTTTATAGAACTCTAATGCAAGAGGGTGAACTGAGCTGTAAAGATCTAACTAGAGCAAAAAATCAGTTTTCATAAAGATAAAAACCTGGAGCCAGTAGAGCTTCTTATCTGTGCTTTGGTTTGTTTGAAACTGGAAACATAGAGTATTTTGCATGCACTATTGCTCTCTCTTCCTACAGATAAACAGTTATAAATGACAGCAGAATATGAATCATCTCGATTTTACTAATATGAAAATGGAGTGGAAAAGATAAGAGCTTGCCTACATGACTTTAAAAATGAGACATTGTCATTGTTTTGTGTTTTGAACTGTTTCAGAGTAAATGTAACCCAAAAATATCTGCCACATGCTCAAACATAAGCCATTATTACTATGCAGGAGGAACCCATCTGAAGTGTATGTTTGGTTTCTTGTTTTTTGTGTGTTTCTTTGCCAAATGACTGATGGGATATAAAAGGAAAAAAAAAAAGTTTTCCATATTCCACATCCAGGAATCAAATTTTCAGGATTCTGATACCATATGACTGGCCATGTTCTGGGGGGATTTAGCACTATTTTCATACCACTAGCAGGACTAAAGTAGTAGTTAAAGCAGCAGTCAGTACCTATATGGAAGTAGTTGGTGGGTTTAACTAGCAGATCCATCTTCAGTTGGAGATTCATAGCTAAGTTACAAGGTGACTGGCAGGAGAATACCTGCAGTAATCTACAGCTTTAGGCACAGCTGGAAGATCTAGATAAGAAAGCAGCCAAAAATGAGAAGGTGAAAATAGTGAGACTGAGACATTGCTCATAACACTGTTATGAAATAAGTTTTCTAGGACTTGTTGAGAGAAGAGAAGTCTTTAGAGGATTTTACGATAAAAAATATGTTGAGATTTTAATTATCCTGTTGTATATCTAACAAATATTCTCCATTTTCTTGTAGCAATTATCACAACATGGGGTATGCAGCATTTAAACATCACCAAAAAGACACTTCCAAGGAGGGGCTGGGTACAGGCACGCTGTCTTTGTTATCATCACCCCTTTCGTAATCTGCCATTTCCTTCTGTAGGTGTTGTGCTGTCTTTAGTTTCTGGGTGACCATCTCTCAGGCAATTATTTCATAAATTATTTGATTTCTTGGCCAAGGCACAGGGAGAGGAAAGGGAGCTACAAAATATGGAGGATTACTAACAGAATTACCTATGCACATTTTGACAAGCTGCCACTTCATGGAAACATTCGAATGACTGCACGCTGATTAGCGCTGGTAGAGGCCTTTGCCACGCAGAGTTATGTACCATCAACAATCACGAATTACACAACTTTTATGCTTTTCTAAATCAAAGTACTATAATCAGTGGCCATTACATTTACTTTTTAAGAAAATCTCAGTGGGCTAAATAATATCCTGAAGAGCAAAATAGCATGTGGTCTAACACTAAACAATGACAAAGTATTCTTAAGCACTTCTCTATGAAGAAACTTATTTTATTAAAAGACTAAATTTATCATCATTGATTACAATACTTTTTTTTTGTTTCAGTTTAAATTTAAGGAGGCATAGTTAACAAATTTATGAAACAATAAAAATGCTGGCATTATCAACAGGAATTGCAATACAGGACTCTATTCAATTAAAACCAATCAAATAATGGAAAAAGGCATGACAATAATGCATGCAAATAATGCATTAAATTAAATTTAGATTAAACAGTCACTGCAACAGATTAAAGAAGTGAAAAGAAAGTAGGTGTACAACTAATTGCTTACTACAGTATAATTTGTTGTGATAAGAAAAATGTTGACACTGAAGAAACATCATGTAATTCATTTGTACCTTCATTTACATACAGCAGTAATTAGATACACTAATCTCAAAATCATTGCAGAGGGAGCAGTGCAGAAATAGTCACAATGGCATGATCAGATCGTACCATTGAAAACAGTAATCTGAGGATTGCAAATGAGAATATTTTCTTCCTCTTTGCCAAAATAAGATTGCAGTGACTAAAGGCAGCACATCTCAAAGCTTTTGGACATGGAAGTAAAGATAAGGTAAAGAGAGGTCTTCTAACTCAGCACCAGGCATGTTGGAACCTAACGGGATCCAGCTTTCTCAAAGGGGGAAGAGGGTCCTGGGTCRTGAGCTGGCAGGGCTCATCGAGAGGGCTTTAAACTAGATTCGRGGGGGGRGGGGGRCATCGTCGGGGAGGCGGGTGATAGGGCGGGCGGTGGCCCGTTGTGCCACTCGCAACAACCTACCACCCTTGCCTG
>PTEX01000590.1:41909-52621 GCA_003342815.1 Eudromia elegans | reverse complement strand
AAAAAAAAAAAAAGAACAACCACTTGCACTTGCAAGACCAAAGAGATGCAACCTGCGGATAACGAAGGGAGGAATTTATCTGTTGTCGGAGAAAGAGAGGAATCTATCTGCTGTCTGATGAAGGGAGGAATTTGTCTACTGTCTGCAATAAGTATAAACCTTGCGGATAACGAAGTGGAGGGAACTTATCTGCTGTCTGAGGCAGGTTTGAACTGGTCTTGTTTTCGCGATGTGGAATTTCACCCCAACTGCRCATGCAAAAGTAGAACGGGTCAAAAGTTTAGACTGAGGAAGGCGTCCTTCTTCATCAAAATGACGCTCAGAGACCACCACYCAAAAACAGTGCGCAGGCACCAAGAGGCGGAGACTAATTTGAATAGAAAGAAGGGAAAGGACATGAATATGTATTAGGATGACTATGAGTCAATCATCTTATCCCATAAATATAGGCAGCCCTTGAGCCCCTTTGAGCTCTCCTTGCATAGCAGCGGGCTGCATGCCAGGATCTCCCCTTGAGCAGGGATGCCTCTCGAGGTTCCTCCCCGGGGTTAAGAGATCCTTCGCACAACAGACTCGTGGTAAGTGAACTGTTGCGCGCTTCGGTTAGAATCGATTGAGATTAAAGGTGAGAGCCTTCCTAATGGAAGGGCTTAATTATAAGAGAGGCCTCCTCACAGCAGACTAGTGTAAACTATAACGCGTTCCCTATAAGCATGCTATTTTCTTTTTTTTTTTTTCTTTTCCTTCTTTCTGAGCACATGTTTATTTTGTAACTGTGCATAAAATCCCTTTAGACAAAAACCGTTGACCAGGTTTGGGACTAGGATTGGATTCGTCCGATCTGAACCTCGTGACCMAACGGGAGGGCTTCCCAAATAATTCTGAACTTCCATACGGTAAATAATAATAAGTGCCTTTGCCACACCTCGCGAAATCATTGTTATATCAATAAATCTATTGTTATCAATTTCACCCGAGTGAAGTGCATTTTGTCGCTCACTCCCTCACCACTTGCTCTGTGACAACTGGGCATTCAGTGTTCATCTTGCCAATGCACACAGAATTCCCAGGGTCTGGACACCTTGGCAAAGCATGGAAATTAAGCCCCGCCTCTGCAAAATACACTAACAGGAACTCTTCCCAAAGCAAGCACTCATTTTATGTCATTTTAGGTCTTATCTTAACAGGAAAAAAGAGGCCTGGGGATGATCAGCAGTCTGGAACATCTGCCCTATGAGCAMAGACTGAGAGAGCTGGGCCTCTTCAGCCTGAAGAAAAGGCTGAGAGSGGACCTGATCAGTGTCTATAAGCACCTTGAGAGAGGGAGCAAGGAAGACCGTGCTGGCCTCTTTTCTGTGGTGGCCAGCAATAGCACTAGAGGAAATGGTCACAAAATAAAGCATCAAAAGTTCCACAGGAACTTAAGGAAAAATCTCTTAACAGTGAGGGTGACAGAGCGCTGGAACAGGTTGCCAAGAGAGGTTGTGGAGTCTCCTTCTCTGGGGATCTTCAAAATCTGCTTGGACACAATCCCGTACCACATGCTCTAGGTGACCTTGTGTGTGCAGGGCAGTTGGACTAGATGATCTCTAGAGGTCCCTTCCAACCTCAACCATTCTATGATTCCATGAAAAATCCCTTAAAAGAAATTCCTTCCAAAAATATTCCCTATCAAAAGTTTCCTGGGTTTTTTTTCCCTCTGAAAAAAAAAAAAATGCCCGTTATTTTTTTACCTCTGCCAAAATAATTTCCCTTCCAAAAATACCTTCCTCTCCAAAAGACTTAAAATACCCAAGTTGTTACCGCTTTTCCTTATTAGTACTGTGTGAAGCAGTCCTTTTTACTACAGGGCTCTTGCTTGTACCTTTGTAAGCCCTGTTCTCTCCTACAACAGCAAACTCACTGTTGTATCCACTACTCTCCCCTCAGCAAACTCCTCACCACTAGTGCCTCCCCGAGCACTGCTGCATCCTGCAGCACAGGGCGAGGTTGCTGACGTGCAGCCAGCTGGGCTCAGGCATCACCCTTTGTCAAACTCTTGCAGACAGGTGCTTAATTCACCAACCCTTTTGTCCATCTTTAAGTCAATGCAAGAACACAGCACTCAGTTGGCGACTCTCTGTGTCAGGCCTATTACCTGTTCCAGGCAGCTCCTAGATTGCTTCTGCGCTTTGTTGTGTGTGACAGGTGTGCTCCTTTCCCAGCTCAACCTGACTTCTCAAATGTAGCCCTATTCAGGTGTTATCTACCACATTACCTGATCCTGGCAGTTGCCTYCCTGATTTCTTCTCTCACTTGAACATTAACCATTAGTAACAAACCACAGAAGAGTCATGGTAAGTGACTATAGCACACTCTCTCTTTTTGAACTCTCTGTTTTTTGAACTTACTGACCTGACTGCTGACCAGGTCTGGGTCTAGGATTGGATCCAGCCACTCCCAGACCCCTCTCAGAAGGAGTTTGGAAATTAAGGTGGTCCAATCTGAACTTCATGACTCAACAAGAGGGTGTCCTTGATAAATCTCTATACTATCTTATACCCCATGCARTAAAAAAATAAGTGACCTTGCCATAGAATCTTGTGAAACTATTGCCTATATCAATAAAACCTGTTACTATTTCTTCCACACGAGTGAAGTGCACTGTGTCACTCACCCGTGCCCAATTGGTTCCATGACAATGTCGCYTCACAGCTGAGGTACAGGTGCAGCACCTGGATCAGCAGGCCACACTGCTTCACTTCAAGACAACCTCCCTTACTGCATCATTCTGCAAAACATGTCAGAAAGACTGGTGAGGCCAGGAGGGCAGCATGTTTTTGGACCATTTCTCAAAGGCCATCAAGTTTTCTGGCGCAACCACTCTACTGCTGCTCACGTGTTACTCAAAGCTACCTTAATCCAGTACTTCACATGGAACTGTTTCTGTTTTACAAGGACACTGCTGATTTTCTTAAGTTTATGTAAAGTTCAGAACCTGTGGGGCATCCTCTCTAGTTTCTTCTTTCACAAAACTTTTGGGAATTAAAGGGGGCCATTAATAGTTCCCACTGTCCTGTGGCTGCAGCATGACATTTCTCCTGTTCTGAGGAGGTGCTTAGAAGCCCTGCTGCTTCCTGTAGTCTCCCTGGAACTTTCCAGGGCCCCTTGGGGCTCCATGAAGCTTTTCAAAGCCTTCTCTTTTTCTTTTTTWTTCTCCTTAGCCTGCTGTTTTAGCTAGTGGCACCCTAAGCACTGTGCATAGCACGCTTAGCCCCAATGAGCACAGAACATCATGACAGCCAGCTCAGAAGAAAAGAGACAAAAATCTGTGTGGTACCTGTATGCCCCCCTGTTCCACTTCACCAGCCAGAACCGGGAATTTCATCTCACTAAAGCGGCACTGAGCAGAGGAGGAGATCCAGAGCACACACAACAGGCACTAGGACACCTTGTACAAATTGACGTGCTGCCCTTAACAAAACCTGGGTGCTCTTGGGGGCAGCAGTGCTGGCAGCACCTGGTTCCACGAGCCTTGGCGAATGGGAGGGAGATTTCAAGCACTGCCCAGCGGAGTTGCTGACCCCAACTTGGGGAGCCATGCAGAGGCTTCCGCACACCCATCTCCTCGTCAGCTCCACGACGAGCTCAAATAAATACCCTGGGGCGGCAATAAGAGCCCCTGCCTCCCATTAGCTGCACGTTTAGCCCTTCCTCGTGGCACTCTGCGCGCTCCCCCAGCCCCGCTGCCGTCTCAGAAGTAGCCGTCCATGGGCGCCGCCGCTCAGCTCCACTTGGGGCCGAGGAACCCTCGAGTCCTCGCGGAAAGAGCAGCCCAGCTCCGCGCTCCGCCGGAGCCGGCCCCGCGTGCTCTGGACCCCGCGCTCACCCCACCCCCGCCCCTCCGGCGCTCACCTCGCACGGCCGCCTTCACACAGCGGCGGCCCCAGCGGGCAGGATGCAGCCCGACGCCCGCCTGGGTCGCCCCAAGGGCCGCGATCGCCTCGCCCGAGCCCCGGAGCCTCCCACCCTCTCCTCACGCCCGCCGCCATCAAAGCCGTCGTCACACAAAGCGCCCTCCCGGCGCCGCCCGCCTGCATCCAGCACTGCGCAGGCGCCGACCGGGAGCCGCGCAGGAGTGGCAGCAGAGCRCAGGCGCAGCAGAGCGAGCGCTCGAGCCCCGCCCGGGCGCTGCTGCCGGGGACGACGGGGGCTGCAGCACTGCCATGTGCCCAGCGGGAGGCAGCAGGAGCGGAGGAGAGCAGTGCGCATGCRCCAAACCGGTGGGGCGGGGCTGCGCCTAGAGCACGCGAGCTGCAGAGCATGCGTGGAGGCCTCCCCTAAGGGCGCTGGCGATGCACACGGCGCATGCGCGTGCGGGGCTATGTTGCTGGGTGTTCTCCGGCGGATGCGGCAGTGAGTTGGGGTGCGCGGCGTGAATCGGGTAGTTCCGGCACCGTCGCGCCACCTGGGTGGTCGTGTGCCAGCCTGACCGCAGCTGCTGCTGCCGGGAGCAGATTCTGGGGGCAGGGGAGGGCGGTGGTGCCTCCTGAGCGCGCGTGTGTGCTGCGGGTGGCAGCAGCAGGTTTGACCCTGGCCGTGCTGGGGYACTGCTGATGGATGTACAGGGTGAGCAGCGCTCCTGTGTCTGCATTTCCTTTTCCCTCAGCTGAGAGTAGTGGTACCAGAAACTTGGAGTTTACTATGTGTGATGCACTCCTCTCAACCTTAAATCCTGCCTAGTCCAGTGGTTTCAAGGCTAAGATACTTTGCTCTTGCACCTGTTTTTCTGTACTTAGTAATTCTAGTTACCATAGAATTAGTCATGTAAGATAGCATTTGCCATGTAATGTGCCATACCCCACACCCTCAGGCATATGTAGGGAGCTGTGCTCCCAGAGAACTCCCCGTTGCTGAGGGTCCATGTGCGTCTTTGTGCCTCCATCTGCCTCCCAAGAGCTGGTGTGCTCACATGCCTACATTGGGTAGGAACCCTGGCCCTAAGGCCGAGATAGAAAAAAAGTCATCAATGGAGCTCATCCAAGCCATTAAAATTCATTCTGTATTGGTGATTAATCATGGAAAGTATGACTTAAATACTTAGGTAAAAAGTCTCCAACAAAGAAGAATATTCAAAGTTAAAATACAAAATGAAAAACAGTGAATGAATTCTTAAGGGAGTACATAATTGTCTAAATAATTTGTCTAAATAATTCCAGCTTTTGTGGATTTAACATATTTTCAAATATGTGGGCCTAAATTTAAGATTTAGGTKATGAAAATGTTGGCTATGAGTTAAACTTTCATACTAGCTTTGAACTGAAAGCTCATTATCAGAGCACAGCATTTTGCACACATTTGATCATACAAGGCAAGTAAACAGCTCTTTTTTCCATACAACTACTTTTTGTGTATGGCTTGAAAATATACAAATGATTGGTGTCTGATTTTTTTTTTTMATTTTTGAAGACCTGTAAGACATGGCTTATTTCTTTAAAAACAAAACAAAATAAATCAAGTACTTTGGGMTAATCATTCATATGACAAGAGCTTAGATGAATATAGTTTTGATTGTAAATCACAATCCGTTTCTACAGTTTTAAACAACATTAAACACTCGAGGGTGTATTTAAACCACATCTTTTCCAGTATTACAGAAAATCATGTGAATCAATTTCTTATATGCTGGACAAGTTCAGATTGGAATGGAGTAGTATTCCAAATTTTAGTCCAGAAGAAAACATTGATATTACTGGTGTTGGCCTGGTGACATATTCTTACCCAGTAATAACTGCATTCAGTACTACTTTGGGAGTGTCAGAGAGAAGGCATCTCAGGTTAAAATACAACAGACCTGATGTAACCTTGGTCAAGGGATATTAGAATGAGGACAAAAGCTCATGCAGGTGTGTGTGTGTGTGTATATRTATATTTACAGATATATTTAAGATGCTCTTTACTTGAATAGGCTCGTATCCATTCACCTACAAAGGAAAATATAACCCAGTATGCCCAGATATACTAAAAAAAACCTCCTAAGTTCTGTCTTTATATTTCACCCTCACTTTCACTGTCATGCAAGGTCCGAGTATTTCCAGGTTCCTGCAGGCATCAGTTACCATAAGATTGCACAGCCCTGTACAATGTCAAGCCTCTATTACTCGTGCATATTCTGTAGTTGATTATGTGCCTTCGTCAAACCAAAAATGTTTTATGAAAGTTTTAAGTATGTTACCTTTCTGAAATATGTTAAGAGTATAACTGGACTCCAGTCTCTGCACTGATTGGATGACTTTCATCTGCACAGCATCTTTCGCTATCACCTATTATTGCTGTTCTGTGTTGTATATTTGGCAAAGTTGCCAGGAATGGTAGTGTCAGCATGAATATGAACCATTCATTCAAGCATGAGAGTGCCTGTACCAGACAGTACAACTGGTGTTACATGCACAAAGAGCTCCTGTATACATTTCTGCTACTCTGAGTTTTGTCCTTCATAATCTAAAAGAACACTTGTCCTCTCTCTGTCTTGCTGTGCAGCCAGCTGTGCAGCCAGCTGAATGCTCCTATAACTTCTTTACCTGCTATTTGGCTTCTGCAGGCAGTGTCCTTCAGGTAACACTTTCCTGAGTGATAGGATAACAGTGGGTGGATTTACTGTTATCATGAGCACTTCAGTCGCTGCAGAGGCCCTCAAAGGTTTTGACTTGCCAGTAGAAAAGATTAGAAAAGAATATCAAATTAACACATAGGTTATTTTAAGCAGTAAAAAGTTCCCCTTGGATAGCATGTTGTCTCATTGAGAAGCTGTAAAAAGCGATCTTGTGTTACATTAAATGCTTTTGTGGAACCAATTTGTAATGGATGGCTCTTTAAAAACAAATTGTTTACTTTAGATAGAGAAGCTCAAAAAGCATATTTGGATTTATCTAAGATAATTAACTTTGCTTTAAAGAACAAAATTTGGGAATGTGATTTGTAACTATCCAATTTCACTAGTCATTACTATTTAAAAATTTTCAGTCTCCTCCTTCCTGCCTATATCCTCTTGCTGAATATCATCATCCTGATTTGCTAAAAACTGAGGCTCTGCTCTTCTTTAGCTTTGGAGCTTTTCCAGTATTATTTTAATGTCTGCTTTCATATGTTCCTTGACATGAAGCTTTGCTGACTTGAGATTGTCATGGGTATAAAGAAAGATGAGTGCACTCTAGCCTTTAAGCTTGTCTAACTCTGCTTTTTGCAAAGATGCATTGTGGTAAGTTGTAGATCATGCTTTCTCAGGAACCTCCCAGTCTTTAAGTCTTGTCGTAAGCCCAAAAATAAAAAGCATAGGAGTACTTGAGCTGCACAGTTTCTCTGACTTTTCTATGGAGGTTTTGTTGATGGTTCCTTGGCTTTGAAGGGCTTCTTCCATTGACAAGTACAGTCTGGCTTCAAGTGGAATAGATGCCTGTTTCTTCCCTTTTAATATCTCCTGAAAAGATAAAAAAAACTTTCAGCACAGAAAGATTCCCTTCCCCCCTCAAAAGCAAAGAAACAAGGAAACCCAAACCAGAGTCTTTTGGGCAAGCTGTGAGCCTGCAGTACAAGCAACTGAAAGGAAGGGATTGGGTTYTGGGTGATTGCTGACTTTTTCCTGACATGATTTTGGCTCGCACTAGCTTGCACTGCCCCAAGCAATGCTTGGACATGGGTATGAGGGGCCTGCCACATGCCAGGGAGCATTACCTGTAGGCAGTGCAGCACATACTGTCCTGCACTGGAGTGTTTGCGTGTGTGGTTATGAAGAGAAATGCTCCCCTTTGGGCTCAGGGAATGGATCCCAGCTTAGCTTGTGTCCCAGCTCAAGAGTGTGATCGGTGGTTCTTTAGCTGTGCAAACCACAAAGGACTCACTTGTTTGCCACTTGTTCCTTTGCAATAATGACTTCATTCTGTTTGCGTTAACACAACCCTCCTTGTGTTGTTGACCAAGAGAGCAGCAGGATGCTCATTTCAGAGAAGAGGCAAATCAGTGCCCCAGGAGCAGCCTCTCTGCTTTGTTCCGGGGCGGYATCGAGCACAGGGAGCATCCAGAGCCATGCTAAGGGATGCTTTCTGCAGGAGGCTGCAAACACAGCTGCAAGGAATAGAGAAACTTGTAATTCTTCCTAGATTATGTGTGCAGTGGACTATCAAATCAGTAACCCCATCAGTAACAGGATGTAAAATCAAAGGCAAAGTTACCTACTTCTCCTGAGCAGGCAGAAGGGGTGCATCAGAGAACTGTCAATGAGACTGCAGGTGCTCTGCATCTTACCTCTGAGGTCATTTGTTTTAGGTGAATAGTGCTTATACTGTAGATTTGCCTTTTATTAGTCATTGCAGACTGTCTCAAATTGCAGATTATTTCAAAAGTGGTGTTTCTAAGTTAGTCTTTTTTTTATTTTATTTTTTTATTTTCCCTTAATTAAAAGTATTAGTAGTACTAATACTTTTAGTACTTTAGTACTTACTTTTAGCACTTTTAGTAGTATAATCAATTTCACTATAATGGTCTTATCACAATGTAATATCTTAAATAAAAAGTTTTCAGCATTGAATTACAGAAGATTATGTAAATTAATAAATTATGAAAATTAGAGATGCCTTAGTGTTTATTAATCTTACTCACAGAAGTATTTTTAAAGATTTAGCAGACTAATCAGGGTTGGCAATCTGGAAGATTCTGCTCACTTCTTAAGCAGTAGAGGATATAATATCTTCTCCGGATATTAAAGTGGAATTATAGACGAGACTTTTCTATTGCACCTCTCTAATTAAGAGCTAATATAAGTAAGCTATTATTATTATTATATTTATTAGGTTTTAATTTCAAGCATGATGTTTGGCTTGAGAAGTATTCTAAGATTTTGATATACTATATCAAAGTAAATAGCAATTTTGCTTCTAAATAGTAACTGACAGGATAGCAGGATTGAGAAGTTCGGAACTAGCAAAAGATTTTTTTGCAACATCTAACTGAGTCTTTAGAGAATATAAGCAAAAAGAGAAATGAAAACTTCACTTTTTCATTTAATTCTCTCCTGCAGGAACTAGTCTGTGAATATTTAAAACAAAGTAATACAGGATAATTATATGTAGATTAAGTAAAAGTAAAATGCAAATAATTCATATAAAAATATGTATCTGCAGAAAAGACTCAGTTTTYCCTTGGTATCCCAAACAGTGCTTACATGCAGAAACTGTTGAGTTTCAGTTATCCACTCAGGTGCCTAATAAATGTGAAACTTTGCATAGTTGATGTATTTGCTAATATAGTGCGACGAGGAAGGCCAAGGCCCTATTGGAATTAGAACTAGCGAGGGATGTCAAGGATAACAGGAAGGGCTTCTACAAATACATCAGCAGCAAGAGGAAGAGTAGAGAAAATGTCGGTCCGCTGCTGAATGGGGAGGGTGCATTGGTAACGGAGGATGTGGAGAAGGCAGAGTTACTAAATGCCTTCTTTGCCTCAGTCTTCACTGCTAGGGCTGGTCCCCAGGAACTACAGAGCAGCTCTGCTGTGTCCACATCAGCCTCCTTTCTTCCCAAATGGTGATGTAGCAAGTGCCCCCAGATGCTTCCAGGGTATGTGTACAAATAAATGTCAGTAAATACTGGTGTTTCTAGTTCTATCTGAGAGCACCTGGCGTTAGAGGAAGGTTGGCAACGGGCCCACAGTGCAGCATAAGAGAAGAACAGATTTCTGGTTGCTTCTGAGGTGGGTGCTGTAATCCTTTTTAGATGTCTCTCCTGGTGTACCCAGTGCGGGGACRCTTCTCTGTCACATGACATATTCATGACCCAGCACCCTGCTGTGAAGCTCTTTGCAGAGGCTTGAAGTCCTGTTCCCATACATGGAGCTCTCTGAGTGAATGATGGCAGAGGAGAGCGCTCTACAAGTTCTGTAGATTTTTGCAGCACAAGCCAAACTGCAACAAGGCCTCCACTTTTTAATCACATGGCTGCCTCGCACTGTTCTCCTCCTCCCATTGTCCATGGTTCTCCAGCACAGGTGTCAAAATGAAAACTGTCAGTACTTGAGTGCAGCTGTTTGCTTTGCACTTGCACCACGCTCCTGTTATTCAGTCCACAGGAAAGTATATACATATTTTGTTGTGTTCGCAGTCCTGAGGCAAGCTGCCACTACCACACGAGGAAGAGTTGGAATGATGACCTCTGAGACAAAGAGGCTCAGTCTCCAGGTGAAATGAAAGATTAAGTATTGGAAGGAGTAATGGGAGAAAAAATCGAAACTTGTGAAGGCTGGGAGCTAAAGGAAAGGGAAAATCAAGGACAGTAGAGTATAATGTAGTGTTGAAACAGGAAGGATGATGTGTGTTAAGTGGAGAGCAAATGCAGGGCAGCAATTGTTTTAAAATCTTAATCTCCTAAGCTCTTCAGCTGCATGATTCTACCAATTTTGACACCATAGAGCACATCTCATATCTGACTTGGAAAGTTCCAGAGTGGCACACCTTGATTCAGTCTTTTTTTTTCATCTATCTGAAATTAACTCAAAATGTTATATATTGTTATATATATATTTGTTATATGGGAAAGCAATTAGGGATTCAGATCTCCCATTTGTATTGCAAGTTTAGGCACTAATTTTTTGCAGGTCATGCATATAGCAAAATAAGGTTGCAAGTCGGTCCGCTGCTGAATGGGGAGGGTGCATTGGTAACGGAGGATGTGGAGAAGGCAGAG
>PTEX01000590.1:0-40259 GCA_003342815.1 Eudromia elegans | reverse complement strand
CTGCATGTGCAGAGGGGTTGGACTAGATGACCTCTACAGGTCCCTTCCAACCCTAGCCATTCTATGATAAGTAACTAAGTCATAAGAAGCTAAGTTTTCTGCAAATAAGCCTCACTGTACATGTACCCAACATCCAACTGCCTACCCACACACCTACAAAGTAGTGTGAAAAGGTAAATGCCATTTTGCTTTCAGTTTACAAAAAAAAAAAAAACCCAAACAAATAAGCAAATTCCAGCACATCACATTGTTCCCAGAGGAGGCAGTATTGTGACTTTAAAATTAAATTGCAAATTACAGTTTGCATCTGGGAAAACTAACATTCCAATCAGTTTGTTTTACTGCTGACATTAAGTACGGTACTRCTCTGTTAGCTGCATGGGGGATGCATTGCTGTTGTAAGTGTAACAATTCTTATCTTTCTTCTCACCTGAGAGGTTTTCACACACTGAATGGTTGTGTATCTACCGTATGTTGTTTGCTATGGTTATAGAAATAACCATAAAGAATAAGCAGTCTTATCAGGCCAAAACTCTCCGTACAACTGGTTACCTTCTCTCCCCAAGATCTACATCCAAATGGGAACACCCATTCTGTTTTTGAAGTGCAAGAACATTGTGTAAAGACTGGAACACGTCAGCATACCTATCTGCTAAAAACACTGTGGCACCTCTGTGCTTGGCTGTTCTACAGTGTTTAAATGACACAGTGACCAAATGGTCTAATTACAAAAGCGATTGTTTCAATCAGGGAGATAATGACATGCTGAAAATTAGCACAGGACTTAGTGGAATGAAATAGTTGAGAAATGAGCAGAGCAGTCCTTCCTACAAAATTAAATCTAATAATTCCTAGTAAGAAAATATTATTTATTAGATGCTGGTTAAACACCAACCCTTCAAGCACTGTGCTGCCTGAAGAAGCCACTTTTTGTGTCGACCTGAGAAGATCCCAGGATAGAACTGGTGGCTGAGTAAATGAAGCCTAGGCCTGGGTTCAAGGACTGCGGATGAGTTTGGGGGCTGGTTTGGGCCCTGGGGGTTGTGCACAGGTGACTTTCTGTCCTGGAGAGTGGAGGGGAGGAACAAGGCTGTGGCAGTGGCCGCAGTGCCACTGCTCTGCACCACTACTCCACAAGGCAGCTGCTCCCGTGTGCATTTTTGGTGTCTGCACTTAGCCTTGCTGATGACTAGATGCAGGGACAGGGACTGCAGCAAGACAGCTGAGAAGGTAAACCTCTAGGGGTTACATGAAGAGGATTCAGCTTCATTTAATGTCCCGGAGGACTATGGTGGCTGCCTGTGTGCACTCTGTGCTTGATCTGCTGTGGCTGGCAGTGTCTCTTGGCAGAGAAGCCCCAGCACTGCTGGGACAGGGCAGAGCAGGCCCGGGGCAGCAGCAGCGGAATCTGAGGGCCCTCGGTGCCTCAGAGCCTGCCTGACAGTGACTGCATGGCCAGTCTGCGCACCCTGAAGAGCGAGGAGGTTTCCCCAGCGGGCAGAGGCCGGGCCCGGAGGTGCTGAGGCAGTTGGCCAGGAAAGGCGACAGGGCAGAGGCCAGGGCAACCTGGCCTCGTCCCTGCCGTGCCGTCCTGCRCCCGGGCTGCGCTCCTGCAAGCGGCTCCAAGGCGTCCGCACCGGGGCCCTCGAACSCCTTCTTTCCTGCGCAGCGTCTTCAGAGTTCGGAGCTGCACGGTTTGACAGCACTGGCACCGCTGCTTTTTCACCAGGTCCAGAAGGGGGCAGTGCAGCATAGGCTATAGCTGCAGCGGCTGTCACTGCGTGTAGGTGAGAATATTTTGGGGAGAACGAAGAAAATAAATATTAAATATGACCCGTGCATTTGTTAAGGAGAGTTTGGCACGTTTTCTCCCTAATCATCTTCTGTTCTCACCACTGGCTTAGGTCTAAACTGGTAGGTACACCAAATATTATTTGCTTGTCTAGATTACCCATTTTAAAACTCCTGCTTATCTTTCTTCAGAATTTCAAGTGAGTTTAATGTGCAGGATCCATACTTGTCTCTGTTCCAATATAATGGCATTTATTTCACCAATGAAACTTCTGTGTACTGTTGCAGTCTAAAGAAATTTTAGTTTGCATATATATTATCTGTCAGTATGAACATAATTCAGCAATGAAATTCAGCATGAAGTCATCACTCTTCATGAAAATGAGATGCTAAATAAGAGTGCTTTACAGTCATTATGACCCGCTAGTGGGGTGAATAAGCTTCAACAGTTGGATTTTTTTTTGTTTGTTTTATTTGTTCTGGTATTGCTAATAAGGCAATAATATGTAACAGAATATTGTAGAGTTGTAGCAAAGCTTGCAAAGAGGAACACTGCAATCATTGTAATTGGGACAGACCTTCAAGATCATCAAGTCCAACTTCAACACTATCCTGCTAAAACATGTCTCTTAGTGTCTCATCTACATGTTTCTTCAACACTGCCAGGGACAGTGACTCCACCACTTCCCTGGGCAGCCTGTTTCAAGGCTTTACCACTCTTTCTGTGTAGAAACCCACCCACGTTGTAGCAACAATACAAATACAATACAAATAGAATGAGCAGATCAGAAGAATAGTTGGCCTTGCAGACTGTAGTAATATACATACTATGAAAATTGATAGTGCCAGATACAAGGTAAAGTGTTTCGATACAAATAAGAATTTCCGCCGCAAGTTGGGAGCTCATCATCAGGAGAGTGGTATAGGAAACAAAGCAATAGTCCTGTTTCTGTATTTCTTTTCCAGCAAAGAACAATTTCAAGATTTGAAATGTCATGACTGCTGGGGTGTTCTTCCTTCTGGAATTTGTCCACCTGATCTTTAACCCTTTTTTTTTTTTTTTTTTTTTTTTTGTGCACATTGTCTTCTGACAAGAATTCAACAATTTAAGCATGGCCTACTGCATATTATGCAATTTAAATGGGTGCACATCTGACCAGGAGAATCAAGAGTTTATTTCTGGCACAAGAAAATGGCAAATTACCTTGTTGATCCTACTGAAAAGGAGATTCAGTGGTACTGTGATCCTCTCATATAAGTAAATCAGAAAAGTAAGTACTAGAGACAAATTATATTTTTCAAAAGATTTAAATAAGTCARTTTAAATTAAAAATCAGTATTTAAATAGAAATCTAAACCAATTATTAAAATAAAAATTCTTATGGATCTCACTTGCGCTTTTTCTAGATTTTCACTCTTTCTTGGTACTTTTATTAATAACTTTCAAGAATCAGAAATGTTTTAACTACGCATACTGTTTGGAAGGATTACTTGTCACTGAACAGTGACTGTTAGACTTGTTTACCAAATGTTGGCACCATCTTCCCTATTCAAAGCTGTGGCAAAGCATTTTAATTAAAACTATCAAATGAATTTTTCTGGTTTACCACCAGTAAATCAGTATTGTTGTTAGTGTGTAGGTATTTGTACAGATGGAAAGAAAGACAAGTAAAGCCAAATGTGGTTAAGTACATAAGGACACCTGCATTTTTGACAAYAGAAAGACCTGATGTCCAGCAAACCCAAGCAGATCTCACCTCAACATCTTTAGGCCCAGAGCAGAGGTCCTTTGGTAACAGAATAACAGAATCACAGAATCTTCAGAGTTGGAAGGGACCTCTAGAGATCATCTAGTCCAACCTCCCCTGCTCCAACAGGGACACCTAGAGCACATGGCACAGGGTGGCATCCAGGCGGGTTTTGAACATCTCTAGAGAAGGAGCCTCCACAACCTCTCTGGGCAGTCTGTTCCAGGGCTCTGTAACCCTCACAGTAAAGAAGTTCTTTMTTACCTGGAGATGGAACTTCCTGTGTTGTAGTTTAAAACCATTGCCCCTTGTCCTATCACCGGCAACTATGGAAAACAGTTTAGCCCCTTTCTCCCTACAATCACATGTCAGGGATTTGTACACATTGATTAGATCCCCTCTCATCCTTCTCTTCTCTAGGCTAAACAGGCCCAGCTCGTTTAACCTCTCTTCATATGGTAGATGCTCCAGTCCCTTGATCATCTTGGTCACTCATCTCTGAAGCCTCTCTAAGAGCTCCACGTCCCTCCTGTACTGAGGAGCCCAGAACTGCACACCCTACTCCAAGTAGCAGCCTCACCAGGGCTGAGTAGAGGGGCAGGATCCCCTCTCTCGACCTGCTGGAAATGCTTCTCCTGATACAGGCCAGGATCCCATTGACCACCTTCGCCATGAGGGCACATTGCTGACTCATGGTTAACTTGTTGTCAACCAGAACTCCCAAGTCTCTCTCCGTGGAGCTGCTTTCCAGCACGTAGGCACCTAATCTGTACTGGTGCCTGGGGTTATTCCTCCCCAAGTGCAGGACCCTGCACTTATCCTTGTTAAACCTCATGAGGTTCCTCTCCGCCCAACTCTCCAACCTGTCCAAGTCCCTCTGGATGGCCGCTCAGCCCTCTGGAGTGTCAGCCACTGCACCCAGTTTGGTGTTATCAGTGAACCTTGCTCAGGGTGCGGTCTGTGCCCTTGTCCAAGTCATTGATGTCCAGYTGAACAGCACTGGGCCCAACACTGACCCCTGGAGGACACCGCTGGCCACAGGCCTCCAACGAGACTCTGACCCATTTGTCACGACCCTCTGGGCTGTGCCATCCAGCCAGTCTTTCATTCACCTCACTGTCTGCATATCCAATCCACACTTCCGGAGCTTTCCTATATGGATGTTATGGGAGACTGTGTGGAAAGCCTTGCTGAAGTCAAGGTAGGCAACATCCACGGTTTTCCCATCATCCATCCATCCATCCATCCAGTTACTGCATCGTAGAAGGCTATCGGGTTTGTCAAACACAACTTCCCCTTAGTGAGTCCATGCTGACTACTACTGATCACSTTCTCCTCCTTGACATGCCTAGAGAGGGTCTCTAGGACGAGCAGCTCCATCACCTTTCCAGGGACGGAGGTGAGGCTGAGGGGYCTGTAGTTTCCTGGCGTCCTGGTTTCCTGGTTTTATAGAAACCCTTCCTGTTATCCCTGACATCTCTCGCTAATTTTAATTCCAAGCAGGCCTTGGCCTTTCTCATCACATCCATGCATTCCCTGACAATGTTCCTATTTTGCTCCCACATGGTGTGACCCTTCTTCCACCTTACATATGTGCTTTTCTTCTCATTAAGTTCGCCCAGCAGCTCCTTGCCCATCCACGCAGGTCTCCTGCCCCTCTTGACTTCTTTCTAGTAGAAATACACCAATCCTGGCCTTGGAGAAAGTGGTGCTTGAATATAAGCCAGCTCTCCCGGGTCTAGGRGATTTCTCCAAGGAGCTCCCTGAAGAGGTCAAAGTTGGCTCTCTTAAAGTCTAAGGTAGCAATCCTACTTCTTGCCCAGCTTCCTCCAAGCAGGATCGTGAATTCCAACATCTCATGATCGCTGCAGCCAAGACTGCCCCTCGCCCTCACATTTCCCACTAAACGATCACTGTAGGTTAGTATCAAGTCTAGTAGTGCCCTTGCCCTTGTTGGCTCTTCTACAACCTGCATCAGGAAGTTATCCACAATGTTATGCAGGAACCTCCAGGACTGTCTGCTCCCAGCTGTGTGATTATCCCGGTAGACATCAGGGTGGTTGAAGTTGCCCACAAGGACCAGAGCMTGTGATCACGAGGCTTCTTGCAGCTGCCTGTAAAAGGCCTCATCCACCTCCTCATCCTGGTCAGGAGGCCTGTAGTAAACTCCCATGACCATGTTGCCTCTGTTGCCCTGCCCTTTGATCCTCACCCACAGGCTCTTGACTTGTGCTCCGTCCTTTCCTWTGCCGAGCTCCATAAATTCCAGTTGCTCTCTCACGTAAAGAGCGACTCTGCCACCTTGCCTTCCAGGCCTGTCCCTCCTGAAAAGCCTAAAGCCCTCCATGGCCACGGCCCAGTCTTGAGAGGTGTCCCACCACATCTCAGTAATCGCAATGAGATCATGGCCCTGCAGTCGCACACGCATCTSCAGTTGCCCTTGTTTATTCCCCATACTGCATGCATTTGAGTTGGACAACCAACGTGCCTCATTCTAGCTGAGGCAGCTGCAACTTGACAGTGTGGGCCTTTAGATGTTGCCATATTTTGCCATTTAGCCTCTTCAGACCTGGGGCATCCTCCACGGGCTCTGGAATCAGGCTGCTGCGAGTAGCCCGACAGGCCACCGCCTGCCTTATCACCCTCTTCCCCGACGATGGCCCCCTCCTGCCTCAAATCTAGTTTAAAGCCCTCTCGATGAGCCCTGCTAACTCACATCCCAGGACCCTCTTCCTCCTTTGAGAGAGATGGATCCCATTAGATGCCATCATGCCTGGTGTCGTGTAAGTCTTCCTATTGCCGAAGAAGCCAAAGTTGTGGTGACTACACCAGCCATGGAGCCACATGTTGATGATTTGTATCCTCCTGTTCCTTTCTATATTGCTGGCAGCACCAGGAAGAATGGAGGTGAATATAACCTGTGTGTCTGAGTTCCTGATGGTCTGCCCTAATTCTCTGAAGTCCCTTTTGATCGTTCTCAGGCTATACGTTGCTGCTTCTTCTCCACCCACCTGTAGGACTATCAATGGATAGTAGTCCGTGGGTCAGACCAGAGTGGGAAGCCTCCTGGTGACATCCTTAACCCAGGCCCCAGGGAGGCAGCCGACTTCTCTTTGGGGAGGGTCGCATCTACGTATCGGTCCCTCTGTTTCATGAATTGAGGAGTCGCCCACAACAACAACACACCTTTTCTCTCTCCTGCCTGTGGTCACAATACAAGGGGATTGCCTTCCAGACTGCTTTTCTACCTTAGGAGGAGAGGGCCTCTTGCCCTCACCGTCCACTGACTTGCCTTCCCTCTCCAGGATCTTGTACCTGTTAACTAGGGGTACCTGGTAGGAGGCGATCGGAGAAGGTTTTCTCCTGCCAACTCAAGCTTGGACTCTTATCCATCCAATGGATGTGCTGGATTCTTTCCCTTGTGCTGGCTGAGGAATAGAACTGGTATTAACTTGTTGCTGGACTCTTCCCATTGCCTGGCTCCGTTTTGCCCTCTCTGCCTTACACAGACTCCTTAGCCCKTCCACCTCCTCCTTAACATTATGCAAGCATAGGACAGCAGTGAAGCAATCAAGAATGAGGATATGATTCCCACTTTTGCTTTCAGGCAATAGGCAATTATTTGGTAATAGGAGCAACAGGCAGCACTGAGCAATAGCAGGCATATAGTGGGAGATTCCTGCAAATCCACATAGTTGTCCAACTGACAGCCCTTTCCATGAGATGCTGTGGATGCTTAAAGGCACACGAGTGCAGAAATACAAAGAAAAACAGTATTTGTTTCAAGAAAGTTAGTTCTTTCAAATATTTAGGTGGCTGTATTAAGTGTCTGACATCATCAGCGACCTTTATCAAGAAGACTTTTATATTAAGTTCTAAAGCACTGTATCCTGACATTGTGCTTAACCCAAAAGAAGCAGAACTGTACTACTATGTATTGAAATAGCATCTCCGTACCCTTTACGATATTTCTAGTTTGTGTTTGTGACACCATGTCAGCCATTCTCTGCTGCAGATAGTGTGTATAATAGTGGCTCTTAAACACCCAGGCAGTGTTCAGGGCTGCACAGGGGTGATGTAGGGAGCCAGATAAGAGGTTTCCTAGTGCTTTGGTCAACAGGTAACATCTGGAAAATCCAAGAGGCCACAAGACAGTTTAATGAACAAGCACTCATTTTTGATTTTGTTGACCCTAAAATGCTTCCCAAGCAGACTATGGGCAGCAATGAGTCTGACTCACAAAGCATTTTGCCTCTTAAGCAGCATCTCCATACTAKTCAAGATCAGTAACCAGGCAAAATTGAGTTTGAGGACTTGAATTCATGGGCTGAGGTTCAAGACATATTTGACCGTGTCAGGACTAGCAATGCTGCATAGCACTGCGGTGTGCAGTCAGGTCCAAGAAAGGTACTTGTCCAGCTCTTGGATACTCCTGAGACCAGTAGAACAGATACCTGTATGCACCCTTATGAACAACAGATTTGTGATTTTTGGTGAAGAAATCACAGAACTTGCAACAATTTTCCCTCCAAATCAGATATACAGGCTAATGAATTTTGGATTAGGAAACATCTCTCACCTTACCCTATTTAAAAAGAGTAAGTCCTTCTTACATTCCTTTCTGAGATCTGAATAATACAGATTCCCATCTGTATTATGGGAATTATGGGAATTATAAAAAAGGCCCTAGCCAGCAGGGCAAGTAGTCTCTCTCCTTTCTTTACCCCAGGATCTCTCTGTCCATAGTGGAGTTTTGAGTGCCTTTTGTTATATTGCCTGTGGTTTTACTGCCTACAGAAGCCAAGAGTGACCATATGGGATCTTCAGGAGAGTAGGTGTGGTGTACAGAGTCTTATGGTTGGACTCAATGGTCTCAAAAGTCTCTTCCAACCATAATGATTCTGTGATTCTATGATGATCTGGATACAGACATGCTGCACACAAGCAAATCCTTAACTGGATCTTAGCACCAAATGGCTAGTCAAAACAGCAAGGTTGAGATAATTTAGTTAACTGGAATTAAAAGAGGAACATGTGAAGTCTCCAAGTCCTATTCATATAGGAAACCCATTAACAGCTAATACAGTCAACCTCAATAGAACTGCTTAGTACCTCCATTAGTAGATGGAAATTATACTGTTTCTAGATTCTTGCATTACTTAATTTTTACCATCCTCAAGTCCAGAGTCCATCCTGTATATACRTATTGTACAGTATGCCGTTTACCTTCCTAAACGAATTCTAAATTATTTTTATGGTGCAGGACTCAGCCTAGGAACAGTAATTTACACATTTGCCATAGAAATGCAAAAGATAAATGTGAAAGTTATTTATGATTCCATTTCTGTTCATTTTCCTAGCCTAACACCAAGGTACAACATCCAGATCAGACAAGCAATGTTGAAAACGTGACTCCTATATAAACCTCACATACTTAAACAATAGTTAAAACCCCCCACAACTATACTTTATTAATGCATCTGGGCTGAATTTTTTATTTCAATTTTGTATTCAAGGAAGAAACTTTTTAATATTTAATCCAGTTTTAGGTTATAAAATATATCTGACACAGCTACTACTATTCATGTTCCTGCTTGAAAGTGCAAAATGCCTTACTGAAGGTCTTGAAGTTTTAATAGTCTGGAGGGAATGAAAGGAAGGGGTGACCTCTCAGCAAGGCTTGTCCTTTGAGCATTTTTCTTTTTGGTGGTCTACCAGGAAGAAACATAATTCCATTGTATGCTGCAGAGATAATCTGTCAACCTTCTGTGTAATACTTGGGAGTCTCTTTCTGAGAATGAGACTGCGAGTTGGCATGTGCACTCTCATCCTATGAAATTTTTAATTGGCAGTGAAAATGTAAAAATCCCATCAGCGGAGAAGCCTGATTCTGCTTGCTGCAGCACTTGGGCGCCCCAAGAGTAAGAGGGCATGACCTGACTGAGACTTGCCAGTGCCTTTTCCGGCCAGGCAGGAACATTCCAGCTGAATTTCATATCCACATGTATCCATTTTCCTATCATCTTGTTCCATGTTCACTTGGGGAAAGAGAGGATTTTACATGGGCTTTTTGGGGGAGTCTGTTACTGACAGAAAATTAAAGTTTTGTTCCAGCAAGCCGAGGATGTGGGAAAGCCTCTGCTGGCTGCAGCCTGTCCCAGACTGCAGCTGTGCAAGTGCTGGTGAGGGCAGTGGCTGCCAATGGAAGGGAGGTTTTGGCTGCCAATGGGTGCTGCTGCCACATGCTCAATCTCTCTTGCCAAAACATACTGGTACTGGTCTGTAACTCATGATTTTTCTTCTGAAAAAGTCCTACCAAAATAATAATAATAAAAAAAAAAWATTTTGCYAGTCTGTCCCCTTTGAGGTATATACAAATAGTCAAGGACAGGCTGTGTAGATCATTCTAGTGGAAAATAATTGTTCTTTTCCTTGAGCTTTTWTTGGGGAGAAGAGTAGCACATGATATTCACTGTTCAGGAGGGACAGTTTGGTGCATGAAGTGCTGACTTGGATCTAGCAGAATAAACAAAGTGACAGACTCTGAACTAGCCATTTTCTTTCTGGGAAAGTGTCTTGGCACTGCAATGCATAATTTTGTTTAAACATCATTTCCAGGCTCAGTAATAGTCTGAAGAAAAGTTGAATGTAAGGAAATTATTAGAAAGGGAATTATTGAGAAAGAAAAAAGTACATATGGATAAATCCACAAGGTCCTGGCATCTTGAATATTCTATGAAATCTCTGTCTTAAAATACCACATAAGAATTCATAGAATCATAGAATGCTTAAGGTTGGAAGGGACCTCTAGAGGTCATCTGGTCCAACCCTCCTGCACACGCGGGGTCACCTAGAGCATGTGGCACAGGATTGTGTCCAAGCAGATTTTGCAGAGAAGGAGACTCCACAACCTCTCTTGGCAACCTGTTCCAGTGCTCTGTCACCCCCACTGTTAAGAAATTTTTCCTTAAGTTCCTGTGGAACTTTTGATGCTTTATTTTGCGGCCATTTCCTCTAGTGTTATTGCTGGCCACCATAGAAAAGAGCCCAGCATGGTCTTCCTTGCTCCCTCTCTCAAAGTGCTTATAGAAGCTGATCAGGTCCCCTCTCAGCCTTCTCTTCTTCAGGCTGAAGAGGCCCAGCTCTCTCAGTCTTTGCTCACAGGGCAGATGTTCCAGGCCTCTGATCATCCATCCATGATCATCCATCATCCATGGATGAGTCCATCCRTGCTGGACTCTCTCCAGCAACTCCACATCTCCCTTGTACCAGGGAGCCCAGAACTGAATACAGTTCTCCATATGTGGGCCTCACCAGGGCAGAGTAGAGGGGTACAATCACCTCCCTTGACCTGCTGCAGATGCTCTTCTTAGTGCACCCCAGGATCCCACTGGCCTTCTTGGCCACGAGGGCACACTGCTGCCTTATGGTCAGCTTGCCCACCATGATGCCCAGGTCCCTCTCTGCAGAGCTGCTCTCCAGGAGGTCAGTCCCCAGCCTGTACTGGTGAAATTGAATTAAATTGAAATAAAGTACAGAAAATGATGACAAAAGTGATAACAGTTTGGTATGGCTTCTGTATAAGATTACTGACTATACACTGTGTCATTTGAAGTTGTTTTCTGACTATACCCTAGAGTGTATAACACTACCATGTAAAATCATGAGCATAATACTCTTCCTTCTTTCACCTGGTTCAAAAAGTAAATTTCAAAACAAAAACTATTAATTGTAAAGCAGACAGAAGACTTATTTTCCTAYAAGGCAGAATTAAATTATAAGATTATTAGATTATTTCCATCAGATGTTCTGGAAGCCAAGAGTATAAATAAGTTTAAAAAAAAATTAGCAGRGTCATGGGTGTACTTCAGCGTGTGTGACAGATCTCTAGCTGGCCACAGTTTCTGGCTGAGCAAGGCCAGGGACACCCAGACCTGCGCTGCTGGGAGTCTTGTGCACTGGGTGCCTGCCATGGTAAAGGCTGTTTCTGAGTGCAGTGTAATCAATTTTCACTTTCATAAGTTGTGCAAAGACTCAAAGTGAAAAGGCAGACTGGTCTGTGAGGAACAGGTGCAATTACAAACTGGGATCATGAATTTAAAATATGGTAACTAGGCATTTTTTCTTCTCCCTCCTGGCTTCCAGTGTGTCTGTGAACATGAACTCTAAGACTACAGTAATATCGTGAGGCACATGTTCTGCTAATTTGATGTAAAAAATTACAAGACCACCCAGAGATGTGTATATCATCCTTGGACTTGCTGCATACTGATAAGGCAGGACAATGTCTTCCCCTGGGAGTAAGAGACTTCTTGTCCAGATAGAATATTGCTAAGTAGGAAGCAGATTTTTCTGCATCCTAAYTTGTAGTTATTGCATGGCAGTGGTTTTGGTTCAGAACAAAAAGCAGGGGTTGGCTGTGCCCTTATGGGTCACATATTTTCTGCTTTTTGCCTTCTTTTGTGTGTGTGTGTGTGTATGTGTGTGCATGTACAAGATGCACATATATACTGTGCTTTTAGAAACCCTAATTTCTTTGAAATAAATATTTTTATCCCACTCTATAAATGGCTTATTGTCATATACATTTGTAGAAACAAACATACACTATTCACTGTAAAAAATGTTGCTGTTTTATCCTGTGTGGTTTCCTGTAGACAGCAGTTTGAAAAAAAAAAAGCGCCTTTTAAATTTTATTATTTTTGTATTGGCCATTAATTTACTGTGTCCTTCACTTTCTATTCCTTTAGTTTGTGGAGGTGCTAAGTAACTTGCCAAATATTCATAAAAGATGTAGCAAATCACCCTTTTTCTAGATTTGCATACTGATAAGAGCTGATTTAAGGCCAGTGAGACTAAACAATACCTGGTTTGTTTAGGGTACTGAAAGAAGGCAGCCTTCAACAACATCCTAAGAAAATATATATATATATATATGTGTGTGTGTGTGTGTATATATACACACATATATATATTTTTTGGTAGTGAGATGTGGTGTTTCGCTAGTTCCACTTCACATAAGAAACCAAAAACATCAGTGTCCAACCAAAGGTGAATTGAATGACGGGTATTCTTTCAGAACTGCTAAAGATGTCTTTGTGAAGATGGAACAAAAGAACAGAGGAACAATGTTTCTAAGGAAAAGGCCAAGTTTTAAAGTGAGAAGTGTTCATTAAAAGAATAATAAAAAAGAAATCCCATTCTAAATTTAAAACAGAATTATCCTTCCATATATTCATGAGCTATCCCTAGCCTGTTACTATTTTTCAAATCTATTTCTATTGAAATAAACAGTGAGCCATTGAAATAATCCAGATGAGCCTTGCARGTGCTTCAGCCAGATCCAGATCAGGTTATATTTGAAAAAAGGCAACCCCCATAGGTCTTGAGCAGAGAGAACTCTATTGTGCTGCTGTGCTAGTTGCTAATTATTCTGTAGCTGCAGAGCAAAGGAAAGGCAGGGGCAGACAGGATAGTTCAGATGTCAGATACAGCACCTTTGTTCAGAGGAGGGTTGATGCTATGAAGGATGGGGAAAGAGGGCAGATCTCTGATTACAGAGTGAGTTAGGACCTCACAAGGTGGAATTCTCTATCCATACAAGTTTTTACCTGTGCATGTCAATCACAGATTTTCCTGGATTCCTGACTCAAATTATTGAATGAAAAAGCAGATACAAATCCAATTCAATATAATATATTTTGAATATAGTGAATATATTTATAATGAATATATTTATAATGAATATAACCCCTTTTGTGCATTTTGCTATAGCTACTTAAATATATTGCTATGCTGTTTAGATGGTATACAGAATTTTTCAATAAAATAAACTTACAATTTCATAGGATTTCTGGCAATTGTCAAATAATTGTACATTGAAATAGCTGAAACAGTTTTAAAAGACAAGGAGGAAGGCTTCCTTCCCAGCTCAGTTCTCTCTGCTTTTTTTGTCATGTTGCAGGGTGTCTTTCTCTTCCAGTGCATCTGAAACTTGCCAGAATTGCTTGCTGTTTCACTGCAGAACCGAACAGATAAATGCTGAATATCCTACAGCCAAAGAGTGCCTAGAGTAAGGCTGAGGAGGTCCCCATTTTCTTCATCCTCCCACTGTTGTCAGTTATATATTTCTCCTATGGTCATCCCTAAAGACTGCCAAGTTTTGGGCAGTGTGATTCTCACAAAACATGATCTAAGATAGTTAATAGAAAACAGTCTAAGTCTAAGTCTTTTCTATTACTTTTATTTTTGTAAATGTATTAATGAGGCTATTCTTAAAATTGTGCTTACCAACCTAGATATTTTTGTGCTCTGAGATACACTCACACACTCCAAGGTCTCAGAAACCTTCATAAATGGTTATTTTCTTTCTCTCCTTGACTCTGATCACAGTCACCAGCAAGACATTGCATATCAATAGTGTGTACTTTGGCTGCAAGACTTCCCTTGTTCTTGCAGTTCACCAGTCTAGCATCAGCTTGACTCTAGAAGTTATTTGGCCTTTCCCAAGCCAACTAGAATTAAAAATTGGTGTCCCAGAACCAAATCATCCTACTTTGCAACTAAGCTTTCCAGTTCTATGCTAAAGTTTTCTAAGAGCTTATACTGTGCAGTTTTTTTTTCTTTTTTAAATGAGTTTAATCTGTTTCTAAAAGTGTAAAGATAAAAGCCTCCCTGCTTTATAGCAACAGCAATTTTCACTTCAGCTAGAACAGATAATGAGATGCACCTGCTCCCACCTACATTAATAGGGGACCAAAGATAACCAGACCTTCCCTAGCTGGTTTTGTAAGCTTTGAATAAGGGGTATTTGACTGCAGTAACATTCCCTTTTAGTTTTGCAACAGCCTAAAGCTTTGAAACATTTTCCAAATATTTTACCATGAGCATCAGTATTATATTCTCCAGAGCTTTGCTCTAAAGCCCTGTACTTCAAGAATGTGTTTCTTCAATACCTGCAGAAGGATTGCAGAATTGTCCCAAGGGCCAAAGATACAACTGACCTGTTCTTGCTGTCTAGGGCTAACTGATGTTGCACCATGGAAAGCAGATATTCTCCACCAATCATTGACAGAAAAATCTTACCCATGTTACCCTGGTCCTCTCTCATAGCACATGCAATTCTTTGCCCTTTGGGGAACTTTCTTTAGATTTTCCAGATGATCACTTGGTATTGACCATTCAATCTCCCTGAAAGAAGAGACAGATCTTCTGAGAGAAACCTTCAGTGATGCCATTCATCCCAAAACTCAGTAGTTAGATTATCAGATTCAAATYCTGCTATTCATAGATCCTACCAGCTTTCCAGGGCACTCCACCAGCTAGAGCAGTCCAACACTATCTGATACATTCATTAAGGACACATAGGCCATTTCCCCAAAGGTGACCCAGGTCTTCAGTGAAGCACCAGGCTCAAAGCTTTTCCTCAAGCAAAGTTTGCCCAGGCCGGGGCATGTCATAGGTAGCTGCCACATGCTGTTCTCCCTTAGAACAATTACAGAACATTAAGAAACAAATAGAAACAAACACCCCACAAACTTTCCTATATTAACTAACATAGCCTGTAGATTCCTATAAACCCATTGCTACCTCAATATCCTTATCTAAGTGATCTGTGAGGCTAAGCTGATCTTTTTTTCAGCCAGATCACAACTAAGGCAGGTGATTTTCATCACCCATTTTAATCAGTAGCCTATTGAAAAAGAAGAATCAGTGTTTGCTTGTGCTGCTGTGATTGCAGGAGAGCTTTTGTCAGGCTGACTCTTAAAACTTGTGATGAAGCAAAACATTTGAATTCTGATGAATAGGTTGATATTTTGTGACATAATTTATGCTGTTGTTCTGTAGAAGAAAATTTGAATGAATTACTTCATTGCATCATGGGAGAAAAAAAAAGTTGTATTTAAAGTACCACTATAATTATAGACAGAGGTAATAATGCTATGAGTTTTAAGGTTCTTTAGTGCTTCTAAATACCATCTTACTTGCCAAACATTTATAGCTTGGTTAAAAAGTTCTTTTGTGCCTTTTTTTTTTTCTCCCTTAAACTTACTACTACACTATATTTTCTGGAAAACTTTAGGTAAGGTGGTTTATCTATTTCTCAGACTTAAGTGAAACAAAAATATATCATTTTGGCTTTTTGCGCTTTCTCTKTAAGTGGTTCTCTTCTTCCTATTTCTCAAGCACAAATTTGGAATTTGTCAAGGAGGCTTCATGCCATTGGCTTTCTGTTATCTAAGGAAAAACTGCTCATAATGATAATGACTGTGGCATTTGAGGCTTGTTGAATCCTGAGAGCTTGTTCCAGCTTGCCCTGGCTGTGCGCCCCCAGCTGGAGCCCCTGTATTCCCATGGTGCATGGCAGCCGGTGATGAGAGCCTCTTATTTGCTCTCATGGGCCCTTTCCTCCTGGGCCTGGCAACACAGACCATAAAGCCCCCAAGTAAAAGCTCATCTGGAATAAGGAATATTGGAGCTTGGGATGGTGTTGGAGGGGAGCACCTCTGCTTAGGATCCATGCTGAAGGTTGTAGACTGCTGACAATTTGCCTCAGGTTAGGGTATAAAGAAAGCTGGGGAAATAAGATTAAGATGTYGTGAAGTTAACTGGCAGAGAGTGTATGTGTTGTACGGATTCTCCAAGAAATGGGAATGAGATGCTCATGTCTTCTCAAATCCTGGAAGGCAAACATGACAAAAGCAGAGTACAAGACTGCAGATGTCACTAGCACATTGTTAAAAGTATCCAGGAACACAGCGAGAGGCTTTCTCRGGACACAATAATTATGATAAATGAGAAAATTGTTTACCTTAGTTTATGTGGAGGCCTGTTGTGGGCAAACAAATTTGATTTGGGGAATTTCACTCTAGTAAAAGAAACACCTGGACCTACTGGCAAGAGTTCAGCAGAGGACCACAAAGATAAGAAAGGTCTGGAGCATCTCTTGTATGAAAAGGCACTGACAGACCTGGGATTGATGAGTCTGGAGAGGATGCAGCTCTGARGGCTGCCTGTGGCGGGAGTCTTATCAGACTTTTATCAGTATGTGATGGGAGGGTGTCAAGCAAACAACCAGATCCTGCTCCGTAATGCCCAGTGACAGGAAACGAGCACACAGGAATTTCTGGCTGAGCATAAGGAAACACTTCACTGGGAAAGTGGGACAACATTGAAACAGGTTTCCCAGAGGCTGTGACATCTACATCCTCAGAAAAATTCAAAGCCTGGCTAGACACGGTCCTGGGCAGCCTGTCCCTGCTGACCCTGCTTGAGCAGGGGGTTGCACCAGAGGGTCTTCAGAGGTCCCTCCAACACTGACTATTCTGCAATTAGTTTAATGTAGTATCAATTGAGGTATTGGAAAACACAGAAGATTTAAGCAATTAAGCAAGCACATTGGGAAACACCTTTACTCTCCTTTCCTCCATCTGATGGGATATTTCTATGATTACATCTTGTTTACATATACAGAAGCTTACATGTCCTGAACCTCTTAAGTCTTAACAGTGGCCTCCTACCTATGCACTTAAATTCTCAGACTCACCATAATATGTTTGAATATATTAATCTGTCCTAAAATTCTTCCAAAAATGACAATTATTGTCAGAAAACTTTTCATATAGTAGATCAAAACCTTGATAAGAAATGGGGGTGGTACATGTGGCATTAGATTTTGGAATGTCTGGCTGCAGTGGTGGGGTGCGGGGCCAGGGTAGCTGCTCCCCACAGGCGCATGGGGCCTCATGGGTGCAGGGTAACCAGTTGGGGAGCTGCAGAGGGTGACTATGAACAGTGTTTGCGGACAGAAGTCATGGACACTAATGCTGGGAGTCATGTGCACAGGTTTGTCTGTGGCTATTGTCTAAACAAAGTGGGACAAAGACTTGGCTTAGATGAGGTAAAGAGAAATGCTAAATTTTGCTCTTCCTTTTGGACTTTGCTGAGCTAGGAAAACCTCATGAGCTACAGCAGTGGTGCTGATGAGATGGAGTTCAGTGCATTGCCAAGCCAGCTGTGCATGCTCACACCATGTTGGTGAGCCCTGCTCATGCTGATGTGTGTGTGTCTGTTGTACCTGAGCATGAGCACTGACACGGGCCTCAAGAGAAATCTCTGTTCCAAAGATGCTGCTGCAGGGTTGTCTGTAATACCAAGGTGGCTAGAAAAGGCAAACAGTTCATTCACACTGCAGGTGAGCAGCTGCCGCTGCTCGAATGTTCATGATAAGCCTAAGGAGTTTTTTTTGTAATTTTCCCCATCTCCTTGCTGCTGTCACAGTGCACCTGGGCATGGACTTGTTCTCATGCTGCACCAACCAGGATGAGTTAGTCCCCACAGCGGGCTTGGACTGTACTCAGACTGCAATGCAGATGCAGCCTAAGGAAAAACTGAAACTGGAAGGGAAGCTAAAGAGTAATATGGAACCATGAAAAATTAAGAATATGAAAAATTGTCCACTGAACTTTACCAGAAAATCTTGAAAGACTGTAACAGTCCCACTAAGCTTTTCTATTCACTAATGGTTTGAGGTAGGAGATTTTCTCTCATCACAGATAATAGAGGGTATCTGGTATTGTCACTTGCTGTAAGAAACATGCTGCCACAGACCCCTTCTCCACAGAATTCTCTGAAGAGCAGTGATTGTGGAGAGTTATCAGCTGGCTTTGTTCAGACCAGATATGTGAGAGCCACGTGGCTCTGTAAGATCACCTGGGAGACCCAGACGGGAGGCTGTCACTGTGCATCCAGGGTAGAGAACACTGGTTCCAAATGAAGCCCCCAGGGTCTCCTGCCAGGGGAGAAGGAGCCCTGCCCGTCCAGCCAAGAGCTGTCCTGAGAGCAGAATGCTCCCTGCTATTGACTGCATGGGCCAATGCTCATTTTTTTTTTCAAAAATACTTCTAATTTGTCTTGAACAAATTTCTGTCAGCTCTGCTATGCTGTGTGGCCACACTCAGGAAAATGGATTTTGTTTTTTTGTGCCTCATGCTGGTAGTGGCCTGGCACTGTGGTGACAAATACTGCCCAGCTGAGGATTCCAGAGTGGTAGCCCTGCTTGTCCTCTGGGACATGGCAGGAGCTCAGCAATGGAAGCATGACTGACATGGAGTGGTATCCCCGCCACGTGCCTACAGGCCTCTGCTCCTGCCTGTGGGACTGTGCTCGTAGAAAGAGAGGTCTCCAGACTTTGTGTTACAAGCAGTTGGCTGTGTGTGCTGGTGCAGAGCCTCCCTGCCCCAGCAGCCATGCTACACCTCTACTTCCGAGAAGGCAAACGTAAAATTGTAGCACTAGTGTCCAGTAAGTCATAAAGCACGTGGGATAAATATGTGAATGTTTACATTCACAGAATCACAGAATAGTTAAGGTTGGAAGGAACCTCTAGAGATCATCTAGTGCAACTCCTGTGTTCCAGTAGGAACACCTAGAGCACGTGACACAAGGTGGCATTCAGGTGATATGTAACCCTTGTTAGCATCCATACATGTGGAAACTGACCCATTTGGTGGACATGAAGTCCTTTGGTTTAAGTTTAAAAGTACTAAGATCCAAAMAATAGAAGATGTTACAGCTGGCAGATTAAATGAGCTCCCAGTCCTGGGTTAATCACCTTCACACACCATCTGTTGACACTAAATGTAAACCAAATGTTTTTTTGACCTTCATGAAAATTMTGCTATTTTCTCAGCGAAAGTCAAGATTTATTAGAAAATACCAGATGAAACCCACTTTTCCTAGTTTTCCTACTAATGAGGCTCATGCCAGATGAAAAGATACCAGTATCAGCTGATATGCTTTGTCAGTATATCCCTGCTGAATGCTGCCTCCTGGCTTCAGGCTTCTCTTTTGAACTGGCAGCCTCATAACCAGCTACCAAGTCCACCTTGCCTAAGATAAACCCTCACCATGTAGCAGGGCTTGTCAGTTTTGTAAAGGCAGTGATGAATTAGAAAGAGATTATGCTGGAAACCCTTCTCCCACTAATCTTGAGGAAACAATATATTTACAGAAATTATAYGATGATATGATTTTACATGATATGAAACATTTTTTTTTATCTTCCAATCATGGGACATTTCTAGTACTCAGAAAACTGAAATCAGTCTTAATATCCTGAACTTATAACTGCCTTTCCTAATATTAACCCACACTAGTCCTGTGTTTTGCATTTGCTGAGTTGCATTGCAATTGATTACCTCTTGGCAGAATTTTTAGGAATTCTTCCTTTATTGACTCTCATTGTTCAAGCACAATTCAAGCTGAAAATCTATATTTGGTAACAAGCAGCTCTGTGTATTTTGATTTTATTTTGGAGAGGAAAGCAGGAGACTAAACATTGCCCTAGAAGGAAGCAGTGCCTGCTCATTGAGACCTCCACTGTCAGATGAAGTGTTTATAAGACACAGCTTCCCCTTTCAAGCCTCCGTGGCCAGCAGTTCCTGGACATTGTCCCTGTTGGGAGCATGTCTCAGATGGGAATTGTGGCTCACTGCCAGTTCCCGCATTCCTCATGCAGAAGCAGGTAATGATGGACTTTGGTGGTCTGAGGTGAAAGAGGCAGAGGCATGAGATCTGCCATCTGTTCAGTCAAGATAAAATACCCCTTAGAGCCAGAAAAGTGATGGGTCTACTCTCCTCCCACGTCATCAAAAAAGATCTGGGTCACCAAGATGCATTTGTATAAAACAGAACAGAAAGTCTCCCTGGAGTAAGGCAGTGAGTGTTTGGAGTCCTTCTTGTAATATTTGAATTTATCATAGAATGCTTAAGGTTGGAAGGGACCTCTAGAGGTCATCTGRTTTATAGACCACAGTGGAAATTTTGCCTACCTAAAGATCATAGTAAGGGCCATTGGTGATATTCATACCACCCCACTTCCCAATTTCCCTTTCTAGACTTGATTCAAATTTCCACAGATAAGAAGGGAAAATAAACTTGCTTTTCATGGCTGTATGGAAACAGAAGCCCTTTTTGTTCACCTGTGCAATGATGACCTGACATAGCCTTTACTTTCTGTCCCTAAACAGGGGGACACTGGAGAAGAAGGTTAGACTGCTTATATAGGATGCTGCACCTAAACAGATTGGCTGATGATTTTCATTTTCCTGCTTTAATTGTTCTTTTCCCATTTTACTGGTGTGTGCAAAACATCTTGAAATAGTTGGAGAACTGTTACTATCCTTTGAAGAAACAGGACAATACAGTTTTAGGTCATGATTTCTTGATGCCTACTGTTCATTGTTATTTAAATCTCTTTGCCCTATATGGATGTGGGGCTCCCAAGTCCAAAATTCCTGAGATCATTGTTAGTATTCTTCTAAAACAAAGCTACAGTAGTTGCTGTCTGTCTTCTTGCTTAGAAGAAAAACCCATTTTTTCTTATCGAGTCAGCCATATCTTAGCTGAATTCCTTCAGGACTCTTGGAACAATTCCCACGGGGCTCTAGGTTACAAGTCAACTTGTCTGTATTTTCCTGATAAATAAGGCTAAGTAAGCTTCTTCTTTCTTAGGAAAAAAACCCGTATCCAAGGCAGTTATCCTTCTAATACTTTCAGGGCTACAGACAGATGACAGTAATTCATCTGCAGAGATACTAGGGTTGGGTGTTACAGATACTGTGCACATGGCAAATCCTGACTGTCCAAAAAAAAATACCCCCAAACAGAACAAAACAAAAGCTGGTGAATTTGGGAATTGAATGATACTCATAAAAATATCTGTCACAGTTTACTGAGATGTATTTTTAACAGATGACAGATAGAATTTAGTTTTACCTTCTCATGGTCACTTTGAACATATAAAGGTGTCAGTGTGAAAAAGAAAGGCCTGCCAAAAAATTACTTGTCAGTTGTTCCATTGGCACTTTGCTTCTTTCAAATAGTACAGCACAGTATGTCCAAATTAGCCTTTCTGTGGAAATTAAACTGTCTCTTACAATTGAGCTGGTATGCATGAAAACTGAACATACAATGTAAATCAAATGAAATGATAGTTATTCCTATGTTCTTTTCTGGTCAAAAATAAATAACTTGACTGTCTATAATAATGCCCTAGCAAAAGTTGGAATTTAAAATTTTCTCCTATGGCTTCTTTATTATGCAAATTCTTGATTTGCAACCCCCTCCTTTTTTTTTTCCCCTGTTTGGGAGGCATGAGAGAGCAGTAAATGTCTCAATAAGAAATATTTTTTGTAACAACCAAAAAGCTGTGATGCTTCTGAAGCCATTGTTGTGTGCAGAATGCATACATTATAGATGGCACTGTGGATGGCCTAGCACAGCCTGGACTCCAATATGGGGGTGTTGTGGGATCATGACTTTGGTGGATCTAAGATACCAGATTTGTGACTGTAAYTTTAACATTAATGACCATATCACTCCATGTATACTTAGCTTTATTGAGACTTATAGTTCTATGTCCTTGCTTTCACATACACATAAATGAGCTGACCAGGCAAAGAAGTGTAGTGGGATCCTGGCCTGCATCAGGAGAAGCATTTCCAGCAGGTCGAGTGAGGTGATCCTGCCCCTCTACTCAGCCCTGGTGAGGCTGCTACCTGGAGCAGGGTGTGCGGTTCTGGGCTCCCCAGTACAGGAGGGACGTGGAGTTCTTAGAGAGGGTTCAGAGACGAGCGACCAAGATGGTCAAKGGACTGGAGCACCTACCAAATAAGGAGAGGTTAAACGAGGTAGATGAGGCACTTAGTGACATGGTTTAGCAGGACAGTGTTACGGTGTTGAGAGGCTTACGCTTGGACTTGAARGTGTTTTCTGACCATAATGATTCTATGATTCTATGACTTTGCCTTACACAAAATATATGTGTGGTTGCTAAAGAGGCCTCTCTGCACTCCTCATTCCCACGAATTTATGCCAAACTATCAGAAGATGCTTTTCTATGGCTTCATTTGTGAGAGGGACTCTAACTTATGCAGATGTGCTCTCTGAAATCACCATGGGGGCACAAAGCATTTCTCTTTGCTCTATATATATGCTACGTTGTAAGATGCTGTCTCTTCAGGTTGCTCTTCTTTGTGCATCTGTGAACCCAATTTGTCTCCTCCTTGCTATTCTGAGTGCCTTGCTCATAGCTACTTATGTGTTTGCATAGTTTAAATTGCATGTCTCCCTCATGTCACTATTTGGCTCAGATATCTTCTGAGAACAGTGTGACTTTCTAATCTGATCAACTATCTGATGAATATTAGCAATGATATGACAGCTGTTTGATGAATTTTAGCAATGAGATCAGTGTCACTTTAAGTCCCAATTTCACATATGGTTTTATTCATTTCCTCAGAGTCTGTGCTTATGTTAGTGTGCCTGAGCAGGTGCATCTGATAGTTTTGGATTTTATGGTCTGTATTTATATATCTTCCCCTACTGCTGTGCTATGGAAATATCACAAGAAGCACAGCTTGGAACATAAGGTTGAGTAAATACAGGAGAGTGATTCATAAGATTTTAGTGGCTTAAGATTTCCAATTTTCTTGAGAAGCCATGTTTAGAGAACACCTTATTATTTGGCGTGAGAATGTCGCAAAATGAGAGATTCCTTTTCCTCCCCGCACGGAATCTGTTCAAGTTTGTCTGAATTGTAAAATYGTGAATTTAATCTTTGCTCTCACAGTTTTAAGGATATGATTCATTCAGTTTGTGTTGGATGCAGAAGGAAGTAGAGGGAAATTTCTGGGGATATTCACATGAAACACAATATTTGAAGGGTTTTTTAAATGCCTGAATCTACAAATTATTTTTCCACTATCTTCTTAAATTAACACACCATGTACTCTACCCTTATGACAGCTTGCTCTCCAGCATGATGTACTCTAGCACACTACCCGCATGCTCTAATGTGCTAACACTGCACATGCTGCTATTGCTCTGGCAGCTCATGTAGCAGCTGCTGTTGAGCTGCACATATCCTGTTCCAACAACATGCAGAAAAGAGGTCTAACATCTCCCGCTCCCACTGTGCGACCCATGACCCCTCCAGCAGCATACTTCTGTTAGAGCAGCAATGTGCATGAAGCAGCTCATGTTGTGCTGGACATGTCCTGGCGTTGCAGCAGTGCCCAAACTGGCAAGTTAGCAGTGTGTTACAGCACTCTCACTAGCAAAGGCTGAGCAACTTCCTTGCAGCACACAGGACAGTAGCGTGTGGCTGGGCAGGCTGCTTTCTGTTGCTGCAGCAGCACATCCCCTAGCAYCATGCGCGCCAACACCAGCACACATGGTGCAGCAGTCACAGGCAGGTGACAAGTAATCCAGCAGCTTTATATCATGCTGACAGCTCTCCCTGGACTGGCAGCTCCCTACCATCTCAATGGCACGCAGCCTGACAGCTCACCTTCCAGAGACATGCATGCTGGCATGCTTTCTCCTGTTTTAACAACATGCTTTCTAACAGCATCGCTCCTGACAGGACTCATTTTAAAATCACCTTTTTCTGTCATTCCACTGTACACTTTCTAAAGCATGACAATGACATTCCTTCTGACAGGACTGCTGCCACAGTCAGCCCTGAACACCACAACAGTGTGATTTGTCCTGCACATGCGTTCCAGCACCAGCCTTTGTAAGAACTGCCCTTTCAATTCTATCAGGAAAGACAGGCATAACGGAAAGAGAACAGTTGCTCCAAATACAAGGTTTTTAATCCCAGAAGGAAAAGGGAGGGCAGACTATCTGAAAATTGTTGGATAATAACTAAAGTGGAAAAGAAGTAAGGCTCTGTCTTGGTCTAGTTATAGACTGATAACCTGTCTAGATCAGGTCATGGGAGTCTGGGCAAAACTAGTAAGAACTAATGCTGATGGTGGCTTAACTGCCTAGACTTACGTTGTAGAAGATGCAAATAGGGGGAATATCCAGAAAATTATTGACATACATTCAAAAGCTATTTCCTGTTGGTGGCAGTGGTGGGAAAAGCACAATCTTAGACAAGTGCAGAAAAAGGAGAATGTGTAGAGAACTGCATTTTGAATGGCTTAAAATAAGAGCAGCACTACAGAGAGAAGAGGAAACGAGACCAAACAGGCTGGTTGTGGGTTCCCAGGATGAGCAGACATTCCCTTCGTGGGTCCAGCTGCAGCTGGATTTACCAATGTGCCTGGAGATGCAGGAGCAGCCAACACTGCTGCCAAATCACTGTTGGGCGTGAGCAAGGTCATGGTGGACGACAAGTTGACCATGAGGCAGCAGTGTGCCTTCGTGGCCAAGAAGGCCAATGGGATCCTGGGGTGCATTAAGCAGAGCTCTCCAGCAGGTTGAGGGAGGTGATTCTGCCCCTCTACTCAGCCCTGGTGAGGCCGCACCTTGAGTACTGTGTGCAGTTCTGGGCTCCCCAGTGCAGGAGGGACGTGGAGCTGCTAGAGAGAGTCCAGTGCAGGGCCACAGAGATGATTAAGGGCCTGGAACATCTGCCCTATGAGCAAAGGCTGAGAGAGCTGGGCCTCTTCAGCCTGGAGAAGAGAAGACTGAGAGGGGACCTGATTAATGTATATAAATATCTCAGGAAAGGGAGTGAGGAGGATGGGGCTGGCCTCTTCTCAGTCGTGGCCAGTGATAGAACTAGAGGAAACGGCCACAAATTGACGCAGCAAAAGTTCCACAGGAACTTAAGAAAGAACTTCTTAACAGGGATGGTGACAGAGCACTGGAACAGGCTGCCCAGAGAGGTGGTGGAGTCTCCTTTTCTGGAGATCTTCCAAACCCGCCTGGACATCACCCTGTGCCACATGCCCTAGGGGACCCTGCGTGTGCAGGGGAGTTGGACTAGATGACCCCTAGAGGGGGGGGGTCCCTTCCAGCCTTCCAGCCTTAAGGTTTCTATGATTCTAAGGTGTCTTCAGAGAAGCTTTCCCTGATGAAATGAACCCTCAAGTCTGTAAAAATGGGCTGAGACAGTCATAAGCATTAGTGGTTATCGTTGGGAAACTGTGAAAGCTGAATGAGGTAGCAGAAGGTGGAGAAAGAGAAGTCATATCCTTTTCCAGAAGAGAGATGGAAGGCAAAGTGAATGAATTATTTCAGTCAGCGAGTTTAACTGCAGGTTCCAGAAAAATGTAGCATAAATAAACAGCTTATGAAGACAGCTAGGTATTTATTAGCTGTATTGTGCTGCACAGGGCTAATTTCCATGTGCAACAGAGGAAAGAGACTTGTARATACACAGCAGCTGGCTATGTCTTCTATTTTGATTTTAGTAAAGTTTCAGCACTGATATTTTTATATGCAACCTATGGTAATATGAAATCAGGTGGATGAATAATGGTTTGGAAGTCACCAGTCATTGACTGTCAAACAGGGGAGCCATGCAGAGCAGAGTTTCACAGAGATCCATCCTCATATTATTTAATATCTTTTATGATTAAGGTATTTAACGAGGGAAATTAATCCAGAATGTTCTGCAAGTGCAGAATAAATAGCAACAGATTCCCTAGCAGTACTAGTCATGGCTCGTTGCTACAGAGAGTGTGGCACATTTTCTGGGATGAACCAAGGGATTTCTTGAGATCTTCTCCAGCTCAATCGTCCACAGGTTTGTGAAATGGTCAGAAACAAACAAACAAACAAATATAGCTTGTTTTTTAGATCAGACCGGTCAGGAGGTGCATGGAGGGCAGTACTCAGGCAAGATTTCTTTTCACTGCCTGTATATTTCTCTATTTTTTTTGTATCAAAAACTCTTATGGGAGAGTGCAGAAAGGAGTGGTGAAGCTGAAGGAGGGGTGCAGGGTCCCTATTCCTTTCTCTCCAATTGCCATCAGAAATGATACTCCGCCCCAGGCTGACACATGGTGTGAAGTTTTGCTCCTGCACCACAGGCCAAAGGAGTAGGCATATTCCCAGCTGTGCCAGCAGCACTGTAGCAAACATGAGCCAATGGGAAGGGTATCTCTCCAGTTCCTCATTGTATTCCTCTTTTGCATGCCATATCTGGGGACTCTCCTGATTCACTGCTGATCCTCCACATGCTACAGACAGAATTTTAATTTTTATTTCCCTTGGAGCAAAGCTCTAAGATCACTATAGCAAGAGCTTGGTTTCTGGAAAGCCTCTTGGAGACAGGCCCAGTTCATAGTTTGATGAGTAATTGAAAGACTGGCTGAGCCAGCAGCATGTCCTTGTGTCCTAAGAGGCAAAAGGTCGTCTTCTGACTATGAGGGTAGCTGAGTACTGGAGCAGGTTGCCCAGTGGACACTTTGTGAAATATCTCCATCTTTGGAGACAGTCAAAATCTGTCTGGCATGGTTGTGGGCAACGGGCAGGAGGTGGCCCCACTTGAGCAGGAAGTGGTGTGTGTACGGGGTAATCCAGCAGCTGCCTTCGGAGGACTGCCTGAGCCATGAAGCACACAGCAAGTCTTTATCAATGCAGAGCTGAGTAACTGCCAGCTACTGTGCCTGTCCTTGAAGCTTCATCATCCCATTCACCATTTTGTATGTTAGAGTTTTATATTCTTTTTCGCTCTTCATTTTATTCATTTTCACTGTGCTATAGAGTAAAGCTTTATGATGATTGATGCATTTTAATCCAAAATTAAACTAACCAGATTACTCCAGTTCCCATAAAATGAGAGATCTTTGCAGTTAGAGTTAAATATGCTAAGGACAGTGAATTGAATTTTGAGAAATTAATAATTCAATTACTACAGTCACCAATAAAACAATTTTGAAATATTGGAACTTGTGGCATCTGAGGCAAGTTATTTCCTCTTGTAAGAACTAGAAAGTCCATGATTCTATAATTGAACTCACTACCTTTTCCATAAATTATTATTATGGCTCTGTACTAATCTGCTTTAGTTAAGTTCTTATTCTGCTTTCATCACCCCTATATCCAACATCATAAACATCTGTCATGTTCTACCAGACATGTGTGTGCAGTATAGTTTGCAGTAATTATAAATGGAAACAGGGGAGTGTTTGACCAGTTAATGTTGGTGACTGCCAAGCATTACTGTATGTTTTGTGAAAAGTTAGCCATGCTTTTACAGAAACCAGCATGATTGTATATTGCCCAGAGAGGTTGTGGAGTCTCCTTATTTGGAGATCTTCCAAACTCACCTGGATGCCACCCAGTGTGACATGCTCTAGGTGTCCCTGCTTGAGCAGGGGAGTTGGACTAGATGATCTCTAGAGATGCTCTCCAACCTCAACCATTCTATGATTCTCTGATTTTCTCTCAGTCCTAGGATGTGATTGACTTTGTAGATGTGTAAGATGTGAGATTCTTTTCATATTGCTCTCTTGCTTGTCTGTTTTTCAAAAAGAGGCTTTCAAGCAGGCTTGGGTATATCCCATGTGGACCCAAACAGCAGCTTGCTGGCAGCAACATTCAGCTGTGCATATATGGGCTAACTGAGCAAATTCTGCTACTGATCCATGTGCTGGGAAGTGTTACCTGACGGAGAAGGGAACCGAGGCAGTAAGTAGCTTCTAACAGTGGGGCAGTCAGGGCAGCATCTGCCTTACCTGGTTTTGTGCTTGCCTTTTCTTTCCATATAGTTGAAGTTCTCTTAAGCAAATAGCAAGTTACCTTTAAATCTCTAAATTCATGGACTTCATATTCTGTCTGTTAAAAATCAATTTGACTGCCAGTTATTGACTATCAATTATTCTTACCAGTAAAAAGTCAAGTAAGAGGGACAAGAGACCTGTGTGGATGGGCAAGGAGCTGCTGGGCAAACTTAATGAGAAGAAGAGCGCATATGTAAGGTGGAAGAAGGGCCAGGCCACGTGGGARCAATATAGGAACATTGTCAGGGAATGCAGGGGTGCGACAAGGAAGGCCAAGGCCCGCTTGGAATTAGAACTAGTGAGGAACGTCAAGGATAACAGGAAGGGATTCTACAAATACATCAAGAGCAAGAGGAAGACTAAGGAAAATGTCAGTCTATTACTGAATGGGGAGGGTGCATTGGTGACAAAAGATGTGGAGAAGGCAGAGTTACTAAATGCCTTCTTTACTTCAGTCTTCTCTGCTAGGGCTGGTCCCCAGGAAYTACAGAGCCCAGACAGGGCAGACGGCTCTCAAGAGCAGCCCTTTAGTATCCCAGACCCTAGGGAAACAAGAAGGGACTGGAGAGAGGAAGACTTCCCCTGGGTAGAGGAAGATTCAGTTAGAAAGCACCTGAGGAAACTCAACACCCACAAATCCATAGGCCCCAGTGGGATGCACCCCAGAGTGCTACGTGAGCTGGCAGATGTCATAGCCAAGCCRCTCTCCATCRCCTTGGAAAAGTCTCATCATCAGCCACCCAAAGCCCCAGATGTCTTCCCATTACTCATTTATTTATGTTATTAGATTTATATCAAATATCAGACTATGATGGCATCAGAAACATAGGAACTCCTTTCCATATATTTGTAATACTTTAAAGAAAAATGTTTTGGGGAGTGAAGTGCCAGATGTGCCAAAAATGTCCTGCAACAAATATAAGAATATCAGAAGCATATAAAATGTCTAGATTGTATTATTCTAAAAAAAAGAAAAGTTCTACTTCCAGGATGAAAAAAATAATTTATGACTGTCATGTTTTTTTCTCATGATCTAATTTTATTCATTAGGGGAAAATAAGAGGTCTATTACAATCTGCCATTATATAAAAAAACCTTGTATTGAATTACATATGTTGCAGAATCCCAGAACAGATGGAGTTGGCTTAAATGATTAATATAATRTATTTGATGTTTAAAAAGTTTTTTTTTCTCAAGAAAAAAGGATATTATGAGGAAAACAAAACAAATTCAAATAACTGGAGAGAAAATATAAAGAAAGGTGTTCTTTGAAAATAAAGGATTAAATGGTTAAAAATTATAATTCCCTATAATGAAAAGCAATGAGTGTTTGGCCTTAAACGTCAAGGTGGTGTGAAGACAACATGAGAAATAAATATAATTTAAAAGTTCAACAATATTTAACAAGAAATTATAATACAATTTGTTTTATTAATGAATATTATTTGATGCAAAAGTGAAAAATCTTTGCATATTAAAATTCAGGAAGATATAGAGATGAARTACTTTACTAACAAAATAAATCCTTAATAAATAAATAGATGTTATTAGAAGGAGATGGTAAAGTTTTTAGTAATACATTTAATGAAGATCTTTTCAATATACAGCAGTGTGAAAGAAGCAGGGTGGTGTGAAGTATTCTGCACTTTATTAACAAAATTTGGTTTCATTGATCTTCCAGGAATAAAAAAAAATTAAATCAAAAGCCCAGAAGACCTGAGATCCAGGTTCAGTTAAGATAATTTTAAAATAATTACTGGCATAAGAAATTAGATGCCGGAAAAATACAAATTTCATCTAAAATGTTAGGCAGATGCACTTGAAAGCTGTTCCCAGCACTACCCTTCAATGAGTCATAGAATCATAGAATCCTTAAGGTTGGAAGAGCCATTTAGAGCTCATCTAGTCCAACTCCCCCTGCACATGCAGGTTCACCTAGAACACATGGCACAGGATTGCGTCCAAGCAGGTTTTGAAGATCTCCAGAGAAGGAGACTCCACAACCTCTCTTGGCAAACTGTTCCAGTGCTCTGTCACCTTCACTGTTAAGAAATTTTTCCATAAGTTCCTGTGGAATAACTTAGATATTCTCRTTCTGTTTGTAATGTATCTTATGTTTTTAAATGCACTGTTAGGCCTATACAATCTATAAAATAAGGAACCACTGCATCCTTGTGGTGGCTGTCACTGAAGAACCCTTAAGCATTAGGTGTCCCTGGATGTCCCTATGACTCCCAACTGGCCTCAATCTGGCAGCTGGGTGTGAAGTTCTGTCAAAATGGACCCAGCGGAAGGCAAGTCAGAGTCTGGAGATGAACAAGGCAAGAACAATTAGAAAACAATATTTGCTTTTATAGCAGCCAAATGCCAAGCTGTGTGTTGTGAGATATATCAAGACACATGCTGAGTATCTAGTAAAATTATGTGTCTGTACAACACAGATGGTCAGATTTTATTATCTAAAAATATCTTGTAGCTGAAATTCTAAGTATATGTCCCAAAACTGTACAAAATGAGAAAAATAATTAAATGAGTAATTTGTCATTCTAGGATACGGTTGAAATAGTTTATGAAAAAAGATTGTATGGTAAAATGATCTGCAATAGCAGAAAACAAATGTCCCAGCCCTGAATGTTTTTTTCCAGACCCATGTCTTTTTAGGCTCTGTGTTTTAGCTGTGAAGTATAAATAATTTTATAGGATCAAATGCTCACATAGAAAACAAATAATGTTCTTTATAATGCCTGATACTGCAGAAATTCCAAGTATCCTTTGAGCTGATGTTTACATCATAAGTAAAATTTAGCTGGAATAGGTTTCTTCCTCAGGATAATCCAGCCCGCCCAGAATTGACAAAGGTTTCCTCACGCCTATGAGAGCTTGGCTCTAAGAGGATGTGGCCAGAATCACTTTGTGTTTGTTATAGCTACATAGAAGCTGAAGACAGTTTTAATCACACTGATTTCTAAGTGCTGCATGTGCAGCAAATCCTGGCTCCATGTAGGGCCAAAGTGGGTTGCGACATCTGGCCTTGGCACCAGCACCTGGGTAAGGATCTGGAGTAGCTGCTGTGCCGCGTCTGCCGTCATGCAGGGATTGGAGCCTGGGAGAAGCCAAGCARAGAAAAATGTCATCCACATCTGGGAGCTGCTCTAGATTTATAAAGATCAATGGCTTTAGGTTATTTCTGTTACCTGGGTAGAAATCCTGTAGGATGGTTGCTGTCATGGGTAAAGAATTAACTTAATCCGTTGGAACTGTGTTTTTGCTGAAGGCTTCTTGCTCAACAGGAAGAAAGCATACCTTTGTTTTGGTTTGCTAGGGAATTCAAGTGCCACTTGGAGAGGAGAGCCACGGTTGGTAGGTCAGGGGAGTCAGGCAGTGAGAAGGTGAGCAGATCCTCGTGAGCAGAAGACCACAACGGTCAGGGAGTCAGTGCATGCAGCAGGGAGCACTGGGTGTGACACCTCCAGGAACACACAGCCACGTATGGTAGTGCTTGCAACCCAAGGAAACAGGCATTCCTGTGACTGACAAAATAGTACAATGAGCTTCTGTGGAACAGCTTCATAAAGCAGTCGTGTGCGTATTTTGGTGAACCTCTGAGAAGCTACAGCACTCGTGCTTTCTTACCTTTTCTATTTTTTTTCTATTTTGGAATTGTCCTTGGTTTGCAGAATAAGCATGTTACATTTTGAGCTGATTTGCTTTAATTATTGATCTTGGTTTCTCCGCCACTATGGGTATGAGCTTCTTTCTTACTGCTTAAAAGCTTACCATCAAGCTAGTTAACAGAAAACATTGTGTTTCTTCTGTCACTGGTGCATGTCTTCAGCAGGTTGTTTGGTCTGCTTTCCAGGAAGGCTGTCACAAAGTTCTTGTTTGGGAACTTGGAAGGGCCATGGCACATTTTACTATTTGTAACTAGCCTGAGACAATAATAAGTGCATCCTGGACACAAGGCTTAGGGCTGACTGCGATGTTCTGGGTCCGAGATACTCGCATTCCAGACTGATTCCTCTCTCAGGCCTTGAGCTCCAGGGAAACCCATGCTCCATGTGCTGCCTTTCGTACTTCAGAAATTCTGCCGAGGAGGAGCACACACATAAAGACTTAGCTGCAGAGCTTGTCCTGTCTAACAGCAGGTGTGTGAGTTAAGTGCCTTGTTCCCATGGGCTCGTATACTTTCATTAAATGAGGTGCACTTACAGGAGATTCTTCCATGGGCCTCATATATTAACATATGTCAGTAACAGAAAAGTCAGAAAAGTCAGAAGTACWGTAACAGAAGTGCAGTAGCAGAAAAGTACAGAAGACAGATACAATTTTTGGGTATATTGCTTAGATATGTATGAGGTGAATCCACCTAGTGTCTCTTTCACAGTGTAAAGCGCTGTGTTGTCCCTGTAAAACTGTTGCAAAAAAAAATGTGTATTTCACTCAAATGAAAATCAATGATGCTTTATTTTTGAGGCAATATTAGGGAAACATAGTTTTCTTTAGATTCTCAAGTAGTTTTTCTTTCCAATGTGCATTTCTACTGATTTCAGATATATGATTCAGACAACATAACCTTCAATTTATCATTTACAAGGGTGCTCCTCACTTCTATTAGATTTCAATATTTTTTGCTTGTTTATTTTTTGAAATAATTTAAGAAAGAAATTTACATGTGCCATTAAAATTACTTTTAATCAATATTTAGCTGATTTCTACAATCTATCCAAGTCTATTGTTAATTGAAGATTAATTTCACTGCTCTTTTTTAGATGGTTTTGCACATAACAAATGTAATATATTTTCTCTTCCTATGAGATTACTGAAACATGCATGCAGATTGTTACATAAACAGTCCATGTCAGGATTGTGTCAAAAGTTGATTCTCCTTAATGTCTGTGATTTCCCAAGGAGTCAAAAATATGTTTTTCACTTTTCTAAGATAATTTTATTATTATTTGAAAAATTGGGAGACAGTAGCTCACKTTTTACTATTTTTCTCTTCTGTCACAATATTTTTTATGTCAGTTTGTTGGTCATTCAACAATAATTCTTTATAACTGTTTCTCCAATAAAGTCACCATGGAATAAAACTTTAGTTTTACTCCACATACAATTATATTGTCTTAATTTTTAAATTATAGCATTAGAAAACACTTATAAGACGGTCAGAGGGGCAGTGTTCAGTCACTGAGCCTGCATTTCTATCAGTCCCATCCTTGTGARTGATCTTCAGTGGGACAGGGAGGTCAGCTTGGAGGAGCTGAGCACTGCTCACCTGCAGCATGTAGTAATGACCAGCTTGTGGGGAGCTGCATTAGCACTTCTGCACTCAAAACTTGTCAAAAAATGAGCTCTCTCTCATATCTTGAGCATTATTTTGTCCCATGAGGTGAAATGCATGAAATGCTTTTTCTGCACAACCATTAAAGATCAGTTTATGCCTCATTTGTCACAATGCAAAGCTTTTTAAGGAGCAGTAATATCTTTCAGTAGTATGAGTGATAGTAATTGAAAAAAAAAGCTAAAGTTTCAGACACATAAGTCGTATTTCTGACATAGAAGTGGTAAATTATAGACAAAGTACAGTTTAAGGCTATTGCTCTGAATTTGACCTAATTATGTTAATTAATTAGATAATTTGAAGAAAAAGTGGCAGACATCTGTGGAACAGAAGTATAAAGGGTATATCGTTTGCACATGTTGAATACTGAATACTTGAATAATGTGAGTTGAAGAACTGAAAAGAGTTACAATATGACATAAAATCAGCTTCTATAGAGGCCATGTCATTGTATCAGTGGAAATAAACTATTTGTCCTCAAACATTCATTTTGAAGACTGTTTGTCGCTTTCCTTGGAAGAAAAGCCTGAGAGGATGGTGATGAAGCAATTATTTTGTGAAAAAATGTTTTCCCACCGTAACTGGATGCCTGTGTGCTTTATTGCTTGCTTTTGACAGTTTGTTATGGAACACAGAGCTTTTCTTAGCACCTCTGCCATTAGAGGGATTTATTGCAGTGGCCTCAGCTTGTTCCTTGTTAGCACATTTCACATTTGTTGTTGCCATGAAGTATGATGTTTTATTGGTGTTGCTAGATTCAGGGGAAAGTTTCTTTTGCTAATGAGTTCTGCTAAAAGTATATGTGTGTGAAGGGTGGGGAATTAGTCATACAAATGGACATGATTTTTTGATATTTCTATAGCTAGAAAACACTTTCCTGCAGAGCCCTGACAGGGGATAATGAGGAGCAGCTCAGTAGGTGAGATTAGCAGGGATTTTCTTTGCTCTACTGGGTTAAATTGCACATTTGTTCAAGTGGTTCATTCAGAGGTGGAGTCCCTTCTCCTGGATCTGAGCTGAATATCCTTGGTGCTGCAGGAGCTCTTCTTCTCTAAGGTTAGTAAGGCAGATGTTGCAAATACCCAGCTCAGCGCATGCACAGTGGTACCATGGGAATGAGCTGCCTGTCCCAGGTTCTCTGGATTGCCCTGAGTGGTTGGCAGTTTGCTGAATGCACACATGCTGTTTCTTGATCTCCTGCTTGTTGTATTACARGTTTTTTCATTGATTATGATGCCTTGGGAGCTGATGTTAGTGCAAAAGTGATCCCTAGAGCATTTGAGGGAGAGACGGTACAATTTAATGAATCTCAGGTCCAGTTGTTAAAAAAATGGTTTATGTATCTGTGTGCAAACTAAAATATGTGTCATGGTTTTCTGTCAGTTTCCTTGTAGCGCTTCATGAGGAGACAGATACCGTCTGSCTCATTCTACATTTCTGTGCTTTGAGGAAGCTGGGAAAGCTGAATAAAAGCTGAGCTGTGACTAAGTGTGAAGTGGCTAGTTGATGGAGGCATTGTTTGGGGCTGGGAAATTGCATTTTATTTATTAAACTGTTAATCTGTTGCTATCTCCTTTCTGAGAACTGTTTTTGTGCTTTTATCACCTACTGACCTTATAAACTATCTGGAAAAATGTTCCTCCTATTTCCTCGCAGTGCCCTTGGCCAGTAGCTCGGTTAAATCTCCCTCTCATTCCAAAGGTTTCCCTGCTTCTTTCCTCTCTTTCCTACCAGACTTTCTTTGTCACTCACTGAGATTATGGTCACATGTATGGGACTAGAAGCATTTTCAAGGATGCTACTACTGATTAACTTGCCCTCATCCTCCTGTCCTGGAGCCTCTGTCTGTACCTGATCCTGCTTTGTCTTCCCACCACSCTTTGTGCTGGAGGGACTGGGAGAGCACCAGTAAAACCTCAGGAGTGTCCAGGAGGCTCCTGTAATCTTATTCCTTTGCAGCTGGCAGGCAAAGTCCATATAGCCCTCAGTGATACTACAAATCTGGTTATCTGTATGTCCAACATTCATTACTACTGTAGCAATGCATTCATTACATTGTAGCTGTGCAACTACAATGTTTTATGTTGCTGAGTTTGGRACACTTAAGGCTTGTATTTTAAGTCTCTTCACTTATTTTAAGAAACAAATTTAAGTGTTACCTGAATAATGAAGTAAATATACTTGTTTTGTTACTTGTGTTTCAATTTAAAGACTGTTTCTCAAAAGCTTCAGTTCTAACACTTTTCCCATTGCTTTATTTCAATCAGTCTGAGTTATTGTAGCTAAAGTTCTGTTAGACCTACAGCTCTATATATCTATTGTATATAAGGCTGTATRTCTTTTAGTGATAGCATATTCTTAAAGCTGCTTTTAGTCTAATTACATTTTATATATTCTTGTAATGCCTAGAAAGAGGTAACACTGTAGGACTGAACGATGCTTGTTTGCCTTTGGGCTCTGTCCTCTAGGCAGTGCTGCTGAGAAGCCCCAGCAGCCGTGAACAAGGGGCTCTCTCATCTGGGGACTTGTGCAGAGTGCTGGGGAAGAGTTGAATGAATTCTCATGGCTGGGCCTTGTTGTCTGATACATCTTGATATCTGTGACCAAAGCTGACAGGGAGCATCTGGGTAGAGATGGGCTGTGGTAGGGACAGTGGAACTTAATCGTAAAAGTATTATTTAGTTTGTTCTTTGGAAAATCTAAAGAAAAAAAAAAAGGAATTAAATTGCCATGATGGTTAAACAATGGAAAAAGAAAGCTAACACAGAGAATGACRTGGCAGACAAAAAATTGTTTTCAAAAGAATATGGAAAATGATTTTGTCGGTAAATGATCTGATTCAATATAGTAATTTTTATTTTTCCTTTCATTCCTTTCTTCTTCCATTTCCTGTCATACTTTCTGTAGATCCCTGTTTTAAATTCATGACCCTTTTTCACTCCTCAAAGTGCTGAAATCGAGGTGCTGCCGATGCGGTTTGGGGCAGCCCGTGCACTGCGCTGCTCTGCACTCTGCCCACTCGGCCACTGCCTGCCCTGGTCAGCAGTGCTGCTGGCTGCAGCAGAGGCCGCTCGGTGCCACATCTGGGGGCAGCTCGCCAAGAGAGCAAGGGCTGCTCCGTGGCCTGGTGAGCGGCCTTCAGCAGGGCTGGCGGCAGGCACTGCTACACTTTTTTTCCCAAGTCTAACTGTTAAACAGGTGCTGGGAGGGCTTCAGAGCGGCACCGTTACTCCACATGCATCCTGCACAGCCTAAATAACTTAGAGTTCAGCCCAGCCCTGCTACTCAGCTGGCAGATCCGTCTTGCAGCTTAAAGGATCACAGATTTAATTAAATGGAAAGGTTTGCCGGAGTTAATTTTCTCCTGAGACTTTGGGAGTCTATTGTGATTTTGCACAGCACATGCTGTGACAATTTGAGCAGCTGTAGTTTAGATTTTCTGCTTATTTCTTGTATGCTGTCAGAAATTCAGAATAGATTAAAACTAAAAGTGCATTTGTAAGCACTAGCTTACTTCTATAACAACTTTTGTATCAACTCCTTACTATTAGCTTGTGGAAATTGGATTTGGCTTCATGAAACTTTCATGCAATTCTCATTAATTTCCTTAGGACTGATTGGAAGATCTTTCAGTGCATACCCATTTGATGAGACACAGTCCAGACTTATGGGTCCCAGATCCCTTTTTCTATCTCAAAACAACATTTAAAATTATTATGATGCGTTGTGAAAATCTGTCAACTCCCAGAGCAAAAGCTGTGACAGATACCAAGTGCTTATGACTTGGCAGGGAAACGGATCACTCTCAGATTGGAAGAGAATGGTTCATTTATCCTGAGGAGAAAAGAGGCACTGTCACTTGGTGTTTCACCTGGAAAGAAAGCCCAGTGCTTGCTGTTGTATGGCACAACTGAATGCTGTGGGCATTTCCACTGAAAGCATTGGGTAACCCTGCATAGGTAGCCCAAGCTGGGGATATGCAAATAACCATTTTTCTCATCAAGATGCAAAGATACAAAGCAATTCATTATATTAAGCATTATTATAGCCCGCTGAGGCTAGTGCTAATGGGGACTGTGGATGAGTTGGTGGATGGAAGGACAGAGGAAGGCTTGGAGGATGTCCTCCCAGCTTGTCCCTGGGCTTGCTATGCTCTTGGTTCATCCATGCAGTCAGGCTGAATGCTCTCTGGTGCCTGGCGGGTGACCAGCAGTCCCAAATCAGTGTGTGCAACAGGAGCCTCTGCAGCACTGCTAAGAAGGTCTTCCCTCGGTGAAGATGGGAGTCATAGGAAAGCCCAGAGTTGCAGATAATAGGTTAGTAGGGACCTCTGGAAGGCCCTAGTCCAAACCTCTGCTCAGAGTGGGACCATATCAGCCTCACTCATGTCCTGGTCCAGAGATGTCTTGACAACCTCCAGGGTTGGAGATCCTGGAGCCTCATCCCAGCACTGCGCCTCTCTCAAGGGAAGAGCATTCTCCCCTTTGTTCTCCTGGGCTTTCCTTGTCACAAGCATCCTTGTCCTGCTCTGCTCCTCTGAGACGACCTCAGCTCTGTCCTCTCCAAGGTGCCCTTTTAGGCAGCTGAGAGCAGGAATGATCCCCCCAACCGTTTTGCCTCTTCTCCTGGCTAGGCACGACTTCCCYGGGCACCTCCCGTGCCGCAGCGTGGAGCTCCTTGCAGGGAGCACTTGGATCTGGGTACAAAGGCACTGGCGTGGCGAGGGGACATGAATCTCCATRTTTCTGCTGCTACCATGTTGTGTTTACAGGATCCTGGGAGGAGCAGGTGCCATTTGCGGCTCCCAACCTCTGTGGCCTTCACCGTGCTTGCCCACCTTCCGTGACAGCCTTGTTTGAATTCCTTTCCAAAAGTGCCAATGTGCAAAAGCAAAATAGCCAATAACACAAGTAATCTTCATGTGGAGCTTTTGGGAATTAACAGTCTYCTCTGCATGGAAGCTGAATGTTTCCTAATCCTAGGAAAAAACAGCCGCATAAAGAAAACATGCTAGAAAAGGTGGAAATCCAAATCTGAAATAAAATTCCAACTTATTAATGTTATCAACAATCTGTGAGATTAGGATCCCACAGAAGTTCTCTGAAATTAATTTCAAATAATTTCAAAAGAAAATCAAACCCKAAAAACGGCAGCCTTTTCAAGTTGAAAAGCAAGACTCAGTGGGTTGTTCTGATGTTTGTGGTGGCAATGCTTCCTAATTGGTCTGCAGAAAAGCTCTGTCTGTTGGAATGGAAGTGAGATTTTTTTCATCCAGAGATTTCTAAGGACTCATTAAAAAACAAGCGAACCCCTGGGTACTACCACAGAGGATGCAATTAGTAAAAAAGAACTGAGCATCATCCTGTTTTAAGCATTTAAAAGCTATGCAGGTACCCCTGTTCTTTCTATGCTGACAGCTAACTTTGGCACAGTTGGGAAAATAGAGGTAACCATGCAGGACATGATGGGATGGGCACTGCAGACCACTGCAACCTAAGAGAGGACAATGGCAGGAAGGAGACAAGAAGTGAAAGCAGTGCTGCCAGCGGTGCACTGTGCTCTGGTGTCATTTTGCTTGATAAAAGCCTCAAGTAGGAGTGACCATTGTGCTTGTTTACACTGTCCCCTCGCTGCTCAACCCATGGGTGCAGTGCTGCACAAGGCTGGCTGTGCTGCTGAGGTCTGTGTCATGGCTCTGCTGCTCTGCTGTGAGTGCAGCAAAGGCAGCAGCACTGCCTTCAGAGTGCAGCTGGGTAAGGCAAGGCAGCAGGGGTTTGCAGAGCACCCCCACTCTGCTGTTAGCACAGCTACATGCAGCCCGTGTCTGGCCCTGACCACACTGCTATTGCCAGCAACTTCCCACCAGCTTGTTGAGGATCTCTACTAGTCCTACCTACTGCTCACAGACAGTCAAATGCTGTGTGTGTGTGTCAAGTCTAGTGCATGCCTTACACTTAGAGCTTATTGTGTGTGTTCAGATCCACATGGAAATAAGAGCATGAAATAGGTCTGACATCACAGAGCTGCTGGACAAATGATGACAAGAACATGCCCTGCACCCTAGACTTGCAGGAGATACTGCATCCAAGTGTGAGATGTTCCATTGTGATTCGTGTAAATGAGTAAAAACAAGAGCTTGTGATTTAAGCCAAACAGCTGTGACTCCCAGATGAGGTATATACAAGAATTCATAATTTGTGTCTAACAAACCRTGACTCCCAGATAGGGTATAGGCAAGAGTTTGTGATTTGGGTCGGACAAGCCAGATAGGGTTGTCTCGCAGTTACTCATGAAGACTGGGTGCCTTCATTCCTCGATGATCAGGAGAAGCACCAAGGACAACCACCAGCTGGCACCGGCACAAGAAGAAACTGCTTGTGCAAGGAAAAAGAAGAAAGAGGGGGGGCTTCCAGTATATGGGTGTTCTTGCCCTATAAAATGAGATTGTGGCTGGCCTTTGGTGTRCGTGCTGGTGGAGCGCAGACTCCCCGCGCACCCAGCGCTGTTTGCTTGCCTTATACAAATAAAATTATATTAGCCCAAAATTGGCAGTGGGCTCAATTTTTATAACAATTTGGTGACCCCGACGTGATGTCCTTGGTCTGGGGAATCTCAGTCTCTCGAGGGGGCGCCCCACATTAATTGTGGCCTCGTGAAGATTGAGGTTTCTTCAATCGACGACATTCACCGTACAAAATTTTATAAGGCAAGCAAAGAAAAATACGGATTGCTCCCGGGGCCGGCAAAATCCCCCATAATTCTCGTGCACGAAGACCCAGACAGGAAAAGGAGACTGTGAGTACTGTCTGGTTGGGTGGGAGACTCGAGTGCTGGTGTGAGTGAGACGCAAAA
>PTEX01000589.1:54946-67192 GCA_003342815.1 Eudromia elegans | reverse complement strand
GCGCCGCTCACCTGCAGCGAGACCTGCCAGGGCCAGGAGCCGGGCACGGCCGGCTCTCCGTTGACGATGCGTGAGTAGCCGCGGATGACGGGCGCGATGGCGGGCACGCCGCACGCTGCGGGACCGGCGGCCGCGAGCCAGAGTCAGGCTGCGCCTACCGCCCCTGCCCCGCGTCGCCCCCACACACCCGCACCCCAGCCCCGCTCACCCGCCTTGGGCAGGGGCTCGGCGGCGGCACGGGCAGAGCCCGCCAGCACCAGGCAGCCCAGCAGCCACAGCGGAGCCATCGCGTCCTGGTGCCGCCCGGCTCACGCTGCCCCTTTATGCCCCGGGCCTGGGAACGGCCCAGGCGTTGGCCTTGTGTGCCCCAGCCTTGGCAGATAGGTGCAGCCCCCGGCCCTGCCGGAACTCCTGGGAAGGGCCTGGGAGCAGAGCACCTGGCCCCGCGCTGCCCGATAGCCCTGCCAAGAGGCTTAGGGGGCTGGTCTGCTCAGTGCGGGCTCGTCTCCATTGCTCTGCCCCAGCTGTGCTCCAGCTTGAAAGTTTTTGACAAGTTTGACACGAGGAAGTGGCCAGGCAGCCGGGAGCACCCCCTGGCATGGCCAGGAATGTCCCCCTGCCCCTCACATGCTGCTCTGAGCCCGTCACGCTGGTGGCTCCCGGCACTGCCGCACACAGAGCATCCTGCCCACCGCGCCAGCGGGGCCTGTCCCCCTGCCCGGCCTGGCGCCCTGCCCAGTGCCTTAGCCTCATGTCCCCACGCGTGACTGGTGCTCCTGGGTGCCCAGCTCCCCCTGCCTCCCCTCCCCTGCGCCAGAGAGGCAACGTCCCGCTGCCCACCCCAGCCAGGCACCTTGCCCCAGCCCCAAGGCCACCGCCAGCTTCTCTTGTGCTGGGACTGGGCAGAAGGTGTGGGGCCACCCCTGTCCTCAAGTGTGGGGCCATGCCCAGGGTGCTGGCTGCAGGAGCATCCTATGGGGTGCCGTCACAGTCCTGGCAGGGTGCCGGGGAGGCATCGGGGGCTGCGCCTATCTGCCAAGGCCGGGGCACACAAGGCCAACGCCTGGGCCGTTCCCAGGCCCGGGGCATAAAGGGGCAGCGTGAGCCGGGAGGCACCAAGACGCGATGGCTCCGCTGTGGCTGCTGGGCTGCCTGGTGCTGGCGGGCTCTGCCCGTGCCGCCGCCGAGCCCCTGCCCAAGGCGGGTGAGCGGGGCTGGGGTGCGGGTGTGTGGGGGCGACGCGGGGCAGGGGCGGTAGGCGCAGCCTGACTCTGGCTCGCGGCCGCCGGTCCCGCAGCGTGCGGCGTGCCCGCCATCGCGCCCGTCATCCGCGGCTACTCACGCATCGTCAACGGAGAGCCGGCCGTGCCCGGCTCCTGGCCCTGGCAGGTCTCGCTGCAGGTGAGCGGCGCCGTGGGCGGGCGCGGGGCTGTGAGGATGCACGTGGGGGCGGGGGCCGCCTGCTCACGCCGCCTCTGCCCCGCAGCGCAACAACGGCTTCCACTTCTGCGGCGGGTCGCTCATCAGCGAGAACTGGGTGGTCACCGCTGCCCACTGCAGCGTCAGGTAGGCAGCGGGGCCCCGGGCGCGAGCAGGGCCGCGGGCGCTGCCGGGGTGCGCAGCGCCGCTCAGGGGCTGCCCCTGCCCAGGACCACCGACACCGTGGTGCTGGGCGAGTACGACCAGGCGACGCCCTCCGAGGACGTGCAGGTCCTGGCCATCGAGAAGGTAGCGCCGAGCGCCACCGTGGGCGGCCCGTGCCTGTGCCAGGGCCCCTCAGGACAGGGCCTGGCCCCGTCCCCACCACGGGGGCTGCTGCTCGTGGCCCCCCGCCCGGCCCCGCCCGGGGCTCTGCTTGCCGCAGGCAGCGGGCGGGTGCTGCTCGGTGCCGGGCTCAGGCTCCGCTCCCCGGCGTCCCGAGCAGCCGGGGCCGGCGCTGGCCACCTGTCTCGCCAAGAGTCCCCGGGGTGCCCCAGGGGTGTGTGTGGGATCCCCTCCTGGGTCATCAGAGGCCCAAAACGTCCCTGCTGGGTGCCCATGCTGGGGGCGAGGAGCTCCGGTGCCCGGCGGCCCCATCCCCGCTCCTGCTGTCCGCTCGGTCGCCGTCCCTGCCCAGGGTGCCTGCGGTTGCTGCTGTGTCCCCAGCACCTCTGGGCCCCGCGCCTGGGGTCTGCTTGCTGGGGAAGGGGTTGGTGAGAGCTGGGGGTGGCTGCCCATGTTCTCAGGAGTCACTGGGGTAACCCCAGGTGTCCCCAGGTCCTCAGTGGTCCCAGACTCTCCCTAGGCGTCCCCAGGGTGTCTCTGGGTGTCCCTGGGTGTCCAAAGGGTGTCCGTGCTCCCCAGCACGTCTCAGCCCTGGCACTGGGGCTGCTCCCGCTGTCCCTGGCTCGCGGGCTCTGCTCCCTGGCCCCCTCTGTCCTGGTGCTCCCTGGGGGCCGGCCAGGCCGCAGTCCCCAGGCCGGGCGCGGGGTGTCATGGCCGCGTGCTGGGAGCGCTGCCGCCCGCACCAGGTCTTCAAGAACCCCAAGTTCAACCTGCTGACGATCCGCAACGACATTGCGCTGCTCAAACTGGCGTCGCCGGCGCGCCTCTCGAAGGCCGTGTCGCCCGTGTGCCTGCCTGAGGCCTCCGACGACTTCCCCGGCGGCCTCACGTGCGTCACCACAGGCTGGGGCCTCACCGACCCCAAGGGTAAGGGGGGCACGTGCGGCGCCGCGGGGCCAAGCCGCGGGCAGCGCTGACGCCGTCGGCTCCCGCAGACTCGCAGACGCCGGCGGTGCTGCAGCAGGTGGCCCTGCCGCTGCTCACCAACGCGCAGTGCAAGCAGTACTGGGGCTTCCGCATCGCCGACGTGATGGTGTGCGCGGGCGGCGACGGCGCCTCCTCCTGCAACGTGAGTGCCCCGATAGCTGCCCCCGCGCGCGGCCCGACCCGGCCTGCCGCGGCGCCCGCCTCAGCCGCCTGCCCGCTCGCAGGGCGACTCCGGGGGCCCGCTCGTGTGCCAGCGGGACGGCGCCTGGAACCTGGTGGGCATCGTGTCCTGGGGCAGCAGCAACTGCTCGCCCTCCGTGCCCGCTGTCTACGCCCGCGTCACCGAGCTGCGCTCCTGGATCGACTCCATCCTGGCGGCCAACTGAGGCCCCCAATAAACATTGCTGCCCATCTGGGGGCTCCGCTTCTTTGTGTGGGGGACGGGGATGGGGAGGGTGGCAGCCAGGCTGGAGCCACCTTAAGGCGGCAGAGTGGACAGGCATGGGCCACCGGCACCATGGCTGAACCCAGGCGCCCCTTGGCCCTGGGCGGCTGCTGGGGCATGCAGGGCCTTAAGGCGCTGGGTTGTTGCACAAGAAGGGCTTGACCCGGCCAGGTGCCTTTGTGCATGGTCTGGTGGCCCGAGGCACTTCAAGCAGTTACACCATGAGCCCAAATGCCCTCAGACTGCTGGTGATGCTGCCAGACAGGCCTGTTCGGGGCCAGGACTGGGGGCAGCAGTCCCTTTAGTAGGACTGCAGAGTGACACAGACACCCCCTGTGCTCCCTCCTCCTTAGGGCCCAGACACCCAGGCCAGGGCCTCCTCCTGTCACCCCTGCCCCCAGATGCCCTGAGCACCTGGGAGAGGCCCTGAACCCCAGGGTATGTGCCCAGCCCTGCCCAGCCTGGGGCAGCTCAGCCAGGGCTCAGTGTCCAGCACTGCCTCCTGCCCAGGGAGCCCCTGCCGGGCTGGGTGCCCATGTCCAGCTGCGGGCACCCTCAGCTGAAGCCTGTGCACAGAGGGGCCTCCGAGTGCACCGAGGCCAGGCCTGACTGCACGGGGGGGCCACGTGACACAGAGACACCCACGAGCGGCAGGGATTCTAGGCAAATCTTTATGCTGCGGGGGAGTCGGGGCTCAGTTCTGGCAGGCTGCAACTCCAGAGCTCTGGGAAGCGGGAGAAGCTTCCCCAGTGTTCACAAGGCACCAGTTTCGGTTTGCGGGTCGGTTCCAGCTGGCACAGTAGCAAAACCCAAACCATGAAAATGCAAAGTTGGCTTCCCCCGGCCCCAGCACACCCTTCCTCAGCCCCCTCGGCCCCTGCAGCCACCCCGGTATGGGCTGGCTCAAGGCAGGACAAAGGCTCCAGCCGCTGCTCTAACCCAGCTCCCTGTCCTGGTTCCACAGGTGGGGGGCACCGAGACCTCCTGCCCTCCAGCCCTACAAGGGCACTCAGAAGCCCCGGGGGGACAGAAGCAGATACAGCAGTGGCCGCTCCACAGGGAACAACCCCACCTCCATTCGAGGGCAGAGGGGAGCCCCACTGCCCCGGAGCCGTGGCAGTGCCATGGGGTGGGTGGAGAGGGAACAGCAGGGACGGAAAGAGCAGGCTTTCACCTCCAAGCTTTGCTTCACCACGAGCACAGCACCAAACCCCATCTTGTCCTCTGGCCAGAGAGGGAAAGAACAGGAAGGGGTCACGGGGGGAAGTCACCACCACTTGTATCAGTGGCGTCCCAGTCCCCGGTGTGCAGCTGAGTCTCTATATACAGGTCCGTCAACACCAGGCAGATGGCTGTTGTTGAGGGGCGCATGTCTGACAACTGTGAGGGCCGTGAGAGGAGGGTGCAAGAGCAAGGGACCATCACACGGCTGCCAGCTGCCCCAGCACCATCCTGAACTGCTGCGTGCTATTGGCAAGGTCCTTGACGCGCTCCACCATGTCCTTGGAGGCCGTGGGCGAGGGGTAGTGAAGGGCGGCCGCCTTGGTGGTCACCACGATTTCTTTGAGCATCTCGCAGAGGAGGTTGCTGTAGTGAGTGACCTTGTGCCGGACGTCCTGGGCCTTGGCCTGGCGGGACAACGTGTCGCCAATGAATACCAGCTTGTGGGCACTGAGGATGACAAACTTGCTGTGGGCCACAAAGATCTTGGGGGGCTGGTTGGTGCTGACAGCGGTGAAGAAGGCGTCGACAGCGTTGGTGAGCGTGGTGAGGTTGGCCTCGCACTGCTCCAAGTAGAAGAGGAGGAGCTGGCGGTCGGCAGGACACAGGGCCCCGCCGCCCCGTGCCAGCCCGTAGTGCTGCGGGGGGCTCCAGTTGGACAGGTCATTGTCGATGGGGCGCGTCACCTCCTGCTCCAGCCGCTCAAACTGCTTCAGCTGTGGAATGGACACGGGTGAGGGTGCATGGCCAGGGCAGGACAGCCTTCAAACCCCTGCCTTATCCCCGGGCCTGCGCAGCCCCAAAGAAGGGGGGCTGGTTCTGCTGCACAGGAGCCAAGTGCTGCAGCCAGGCAGCCCCAAGCCACCCAGCCGTGGCCCAGGGTAGGCTGGCACAGGACAGTGCCAGCTCCCGGGTACAAGACGGCTGCACTGGGCTCCTCTGCGGGAGCAAAGTGCCCAAGCTCTCCACTGTGGGAACACTGCAGCCACAGGACACGTGCTAGATGTACCCACGAGGACAGCCACAGAACAGGGAGACACCATCCAGACTGCACACCAAGGGCGACTGAAGGTCACTGTGCCCTCCGAGCCAGGGACCCCTTGAGCTGTGCCTGGTGCCATGCAGGGCACAAACGCCCACCCACCACAGCTCCATTACCTGCTGGTGCTCCAGCTGGTCCTTGCTCTGCCGCATGATGTTGCCTTTCTCCAGCAGCTCCTTCTGGGTCTTCTCAAACTCCTCCTTGCCCTGAAGGGAAAGAAAGGGCACGATACAGGGAAGGCCACACAAACGTTGCCACGAACGAGCCCCCGCCAATACTGGGACAACCTCAACTGTCTCGGCTCTCAGGCAGGAGGGTAAAACCTGGGAACACGAGGCACACACGTGCCAGCTGGCTGGCTGGGCACAGGCCAGCATTGCTGCTGCCATCAGTGCAGGGCCTGCACGAGGCCATGGGAAGCTACAGACACAAAACCCACCCAGGGCAATGCAGGGGACTGAGCCCAACCTCCCGTGGTTCGTACCCTGCCATTGCATCCCCGTGCCCACCTGGAGATGGACGTAGTCGTAATCTTCCATCCAGCCGCTCTCATTGTTCTCATAGGGCCCGTCGGGTGATTCCTGCGCCAGCAGCTTGGGTGGGGAGGGCAGGGGCCGCGACTGGATGCTACTAGCCTTGTCGGAAGGGTGAGAGGGCCCATGGCCGTTGCCCTCCGATGCCTGCTTTGTCCGTTTGAAGAGAAGAGAGGCATTGCCATGCAGGAAAGAGGCCAGCTGCTTGGTATCGTCGGGCACACCGCGGGAGTACATAACGAAGAGCTCCAAATCATCCGTGCCCGCTTTGCCTGGGACCAAAGCGCTAGGGGCCCAGTGAGTAGCGTCCAGAGCCTGGCCATGCCGCGCCAGGGCCTGGAACACCTCCTCCATCTTCTGCAGCTGCTTGCTGAGCTTGGCGTAGAGGGTGCGGTCCGAGGCCTGGGCGGCATTGCCCACCGCCCCTCGGGCGAACTCCAGCAGGTCCCTCAGGGCTGCCTGGACGCCCTCGGCCGCCGCACGGATGCTGGCGGCGTTCGCCTCCATGTGCTCAGGGCTGCGCCAGTTGGCGCTGATGAAGGACATGAGGTAGGAGACAGCACCACTGACACCGTGCTGGAGCTTGGCCAGCACCTCCATGGCAGTGTCCAAGTCCAAGGAGAACTCCTTGCTGGCCCCTTTGGCCGGTTCCTTCACCGGCACCACGTCCAGGGAGGATGTGGAGATGTTGCTGCGGGTGCTGCCCGTGCTGGAGGCTGACAGACGCTTGGTGTCAGCAGCCTTGGTCTCGCGGTCCACTTGCGGAGGGACGTCGTAGATGTACTCACCTTCAGTGTCCACCGAGCCCTTGCCGGGGCCGTGCAGGTCCCGGGGCACATCATACACCTCCTGGGAGCTGAAGGCCGGGCCCCCCAGCTTCTTGAGGCTGGGGGGCACGTCGTAGATCTCATGGGAGAGAGGCAGCTCAGGCACTCCTTTCCCAGCCACCGGCGGCACATCGTAGACGTCCTCCGGCAGGAAGGGCTCCTGCTGCGTGAGGATGAGGGGGTGTCTGGAGGGGTCGAAGGCCTTCTGCTTGGCAAAGGCGGGTGGCACATCATAGGTCTCCTCCCGCACGGGGCCATCCGGCACATCTTTGCTCACGGAGGGCGGGATGTCATACACCTGCAAGGGCCCCGTCAGTGGCACCGAGGCTCCACTCACCACCACAGCTGCCCGTCACCAGCCCTGCCTGTGGCGGGGAGCACTGGGGGGGAGACAGCCCCGTGTGTGTGGGAAAGGTGGCCTTGCCCTGCAGACATGCGAGGGACAGTCCGCCTGGGGTCACAGAGCCCACAGGCACACATGGGCCACGGCTCGGGGGGAGCTGTGTGCAGGGTGAGTCGGTTCGGATCGACACTGGGCTGGGACATGGGGAAGGTAGCATGGACCCCACGACTGTCCCTTCCCTCAGGTGGGCTGCCACACAGCTGTAGTGCCGAGGCCACGGGGCCCCTCACCTCCCATGTCCCCTTTGGTGGCCCTGGGGCAGCACTTACAGTTTGGTGCAGACTCTTCTCCACGCTGGGGGGCACATCGTAGATCTCCTGCCCGGGCTCTGGCGCAGCAGGACCCTTCACTGCCATGGGGGGAGTGTCGTACACCTGGGGGAGGACAGGCCAGGGAGTCAGGAAGAGTTCGAGCTCCCGCCTCCTCCCGCTGGAGCTGCTTGGAAGGACAGAAGCACTAGAAGCAGCCTCAGGGATGCGCGCAGCCCTTGGCTTCCTGCCTGCAGGAACGGATGCAGCACCTCCCGCTCCGGGCATGGGCAAAGGCAGCCGAGCAGCAGGACTCACCTCCTGGCTGAGCTGGCTCGGGAGCCCGCCGCGGGCCGGCGGCACGTCGTAGATCTCCTGGGAGCCCGAGGAGAGCAGGTGGCGAGGAAAGTCGTACTCATCCTGCTCGCCCTTGGGGGAGTCATAGACGTACACCTGCCCCACACGAGTGGGCACCAGCACCTGGCGGGAGAAGAAAGGGCTGACGTGGGCACTGCTGAGAGCCACCCTGAATGCTCGTCCATGGTCACTGCCACACTGCCTCCCCTGGTCTGGCTGCGCCCATCGTGGCCCCTGGAAATGCCAGGTGGACAATGGGGACCCAAAGAGACCTGGCTCAGGCACCCGTCAGTGTAATGGCCAAAGCCAGCTATTCCAGACTCCTCCTCGAACACCAACGACCCAGCACGGACGAGGAGGATCCACCCAGGCCCCGGACACTGATGCCCAGACCTGTTGGGGGCTGCGAGATACGAGTGCCAGGCAAGAAGGTGCGGAGGAGCTGCAGGGCACCAGGCCGCGGGTGCCCACGGGAGGGCGCTGCCCGGCCACGCGCCGCTGTCACCGCGCTCGATGCCGATGATATCACTGGTTATTTATAGCAGCGAGCGGAGCCTCGGCAGGGCCCCGGCAAGAGACAAAGCCGGGCGGCGCGGCTGGGAACAGCGCTGCAGGCACGCATGGCCGCGCGCCTGCGGGGTGCTGGCACGCTGCTGCCCTCGGCACGCTGCCCGCCGCCACCAGCGCAGGGCTCTCGACCTCCAGCGCATCAACTGCCCTGGCACACGCGATGCCGGCAGCACTTCCAGGCTGGGGATGCTCAGCACCGCCGGCGGGGGGGGAAGATCCCCTTGGCAGGGGGTCAGGAGGGGCATGGCATGGCCAGCTGGGCACCCAGGCTGGCACTGGCACCTCCTGGTGACTGTGACTGGTGACGGAGGTGGTGACGCTGGCGGTGGCAGCCCCAGCGTGCCAGGCTGTGCAGGGCATGGCACGCCCTGACCGCTGAGGGACACATGAGGGCAGGTAACAGGCCTGCCCCGTGCCAGCAGAGGGCAAGGCGAGCTGCCAGCCTGCAGGACACAGCAGCAGCTGGCATTAACCACAGCCAGAGCGTCAGGCATCCTGCCCAGCTGGCACCACCGGGCAAGAAGGGCTGAAAAACCTGCAAAGCAGGGAGCTGCTGGCAAGGCCTTCCTGGCATGAGGTAGCTAGAGGTGTCCCAGGGTGGCCAGGACGCTCCAGGGTGGTCCTCGTGGCTGGCAATGATGTGCAAACAGCCCCTGCCTGGCACTGGTGCCTGGGCCATTGTGTGTCTGGGAGCAGCCAGCTCTGCCCCACCTTGACCAGCACCCAGGCACCATCCCAAGCACGGGCTGGCCTCTGGCTACGGCCACTGCCCACGCGGGGAGAAACGAGGGCTGGTGGGGCTGCCAAGGCAGGGAGGGCGCGGGGCAGGCTGCCCTGCTCTCGGCTGGCTCCCAGCAGCGTCATCAGCTCCCTCTCCCCAGGGAGCAGGGCACCCACATGCCACAGCCAGGAGCCAGGGAGCACCGAGGCATCAGGCCATGCTAGGCAGGGCCAGGCCCACCCAGTGCACAGGGAGGATGGATCTTCTCTGGGCACAGGGTGCTCAATCAGTGCGGCAGCAAAGCAGAGGCACCAGCAGGGTCCTCCCCACGCCCAAGGGAGGATCCCAACAGGTAGTACCAAGGCAGGGTCAAGGGCACCGTGCCCAGCAGCCAGGGAGAGGCTCTGGTGACAGATGGGCACATGGCTCTCCTGTGCCAGCTGCTCGAGCAGGCAGCAGCTCCTGCACACTCCCTGGCACCGCTCAGCAGCCCTGCCCTTGCCCCTGCCCAGCCTGTGCCCCAGGGAGGGAGCCCCCGGAGTCGTGGGCATTGGTGCCAAGCCAAAGAGCCTGCAGAAACATCCCAGCACCCACCGAGCACTAGGGGCACCTTCATGTCCTGCGTGTGGAGCCAGATCAAGCAGTGGAGGGAGATCTCCAACCAGCTCCTCGTTTACCTGCACGGGCAGTGAGCCCAGCACCCCAAATCTACAGGACTAGGCCATGATGGCCATGCAGGCACAACGAAGAGGCCAAAGGATCAACTCCTGCCACAAGACAGCGATGAGTACGGAGTCCTGATGAGGAGCTCAGCTGCCCCAGCACTGCCTTGGCACTGTGCACTGCAGAGGAGCCCGAGCCCCAGCAACCCATCCCCAACCACACCTCCACCCTCCCAAGGCAGGACCCAGGCCCTTGTCCTACCTTCCCCTGGGGCTTATGCCTGTCCAGCGACGGGGGCACCTGGTAGATCTCCTGCGCCAGGCCGACCGAAGGAGGAACCTGGTAGATCTCGTGGGGGGGGCTGGCAGAGCCCGCCGGGTACGTGTCTGCCACTTGGCTCAGCGATGGGGGCACCTGGTAGATCTCCTGGCCGGGGCCAGCGTGGCAAGGAGGCTGCTTTGGGTAGCTGGACGACTGCTTAGCTGGGGCAGGTGGGAACTGTCCACTGGGCGCCGGGCCCGCATAGTGGCCCTGCTGCCCTTTGCCAGGCACCGGCATCAGGTAGACGTTGTCCCCTTGGGCTGGGTAGGCAGGGTGCATGGGGGTGTACTGGGATGCAGGGGACAGCGGCGGGTAGCCCCCTTGGTGGTGATAAGGCAGAGCGGGCTGGGGCACCGGGGGCTGCGGCGGCGCCTGCCCCTGCCCTGCGCCGGGCGCTTGCTGCTGCTGCTGCTTCTTGTCGTACATGCCCACCAGGATCTTGAGACGGTTCCCGGGCACGATGCCCTGACGGCCGTGGAGGGAGCAGAGCCACCAGCCGTCCAGTCCCTGCGTGTTGCGCTCCAGCACCGTCATGATGTCGCCCTTGCGGAAGGAGAGCTCGTCCGGGGACTCGGCCACATTGTCGTACAGCGCCTTGGCCAGCACGTTCTGCAAGAGAGTCACACGGGGACATGTGAGCTGGCACTGCCAGGAGCCTCTGCTGGGGACAATCCCCCCACTGCAGCTGGGCGACGCTCCTGCTCGCCCCAACCGCCGAGAGCCAGGGCTCCTGCCTGCAAGGCCTCCATGGTGCCCTGGAGCGGCAGCAGAGGCTCCGGCGCTGCTTCGCATGCCCACCCTGAGGTGTCTGCAGCTGGGAGGGCACCAGGAGGGAGCAGCTGTGCGGGGGGCACGTGGGAACCACCTCCCTGGCCTCTCCTGGGGCCCCCCGGTCTCCTGCAGCCCTCAGGCAGAGGGTCCTGCTGGGCGGGTCTCCCTAACGCAGCCCCCTTGGCCTCGTCACCCCCTCTCCAGCCCTGCCGAGAAGGGGACACGCTGGACCCTGCTGCGGCCTGTCCAGCGCGGGGGACCAGCTCCGCTCTTCCCTCCCCTTCCTGCCGGGCAGGAAGTGCCAGGGCGCTGAGTCAGCCGCAGCCGGAGAATTCCCCGCTCGGCCGCGGTCCAGGCGGCTGCCGGGCGCAGGGCACGCGAGCTCGGCCGCCCGCCCGCCCAGCCTGGCCGGTACGGAGTGCAGGCCGAGCCCTGGCCCCAAAGGTGAACACGCCGCCATCCCCGAGCCGCTCCAAGGGCGGGAGAACTGCCTGGCCCCGGCGCTGCCTCCAGAACGGCCTTCCCAGGGCTCTGCTCCATCCGCGGGCACCAGGAGATGGGGACGGCCAGCAAGGCTGGGGAAGGGGCCGCCTCTCTGGGGGAACAGCCCTGGTTCGCAGACCCTCTCCTGCACGAGCTCGATGGCTGCTGGGGTTTTCCGGTGCCCAGGCTCTCCCAAAGGCCCGCGGGGACAGGGGGCGGTGGGACAGGGCAGACAGGGACACCCGCCTGAGCCCGGCGCGCGGTCCCAGCTCCCACCCTCAGCACTGCAAGGGCGGCGGGGCCCAGCGGGGTTCGCAGGGACACACCGTGACTGTGCCAGGCCCTAGGAGGTGCCGGCGGGAGAGGCAGGACCACGCGTGGGGCAGCGGCTGCGCCCCGAGGCCTTCCCAAGGCCACGAGCCCTCCCGGGTGCCCAGGCAGAGGCCCTGGGGGCAGGGTGGGCCAGGGAGAGCAACTTGGGTGCCTTGATGATGCTCCGGCCCCCCGCCCCGCTGCGGGACCTGCAGCCTCCAGAGGTGCCCCGGCCACCCCCTCAGTGCCAAGGCCGGGCAGGGCCGTGCCCCCGGCCTCCCAGGGGGGCTCCCCGGGGTGCCCCCGGGCCCAGCCGCCCCCCGCAGCACCGGGCACGACCGCGGCACAGAGACCGGGGAGCCCCGGGGGGGCTGCTCCGGCGGCGCCGCCCCCGCGGGCACCCGAGGGGCTCCCGCTGCCCGAGGCGGGGACGGGGAGGCCGCTCCGGCCTCTGTCCCGCCGCAGGTGCCTCCCGGGCCCGCTCGCCGTGAATCATTAACGGCGCCCACAGGCAGCGCGGCCGGGCCGAGCCCTCCGGCCCCGCGGAGCTCCCGGCGGGGGGGTCCGAGCGCGGCCCC